>JAVRRP010000664.1:0-15119 GCA_036872775.1 Oleoguttula sp. CCFEE 5521 | reverse complement strand
TTCCACCTAACCAACACGGGCGCCCTCGCTTCGGCACAAACAACCAAACCGCTCTTCGCAGCCTTCCTCAAGGGTCTCCTGACCCCAATCACCTCTTCGGAGAGTCTGAACATCAACTTAGTGAACGCTGAGATCGTGGCGAAGGAACGCGGCATCCTAATCAACGAGTCTCGCTCGCGAGAGGAGGATCTGGAGTCCTCGTCTGGTTTCGCATCATCAGTGACTCTCACAGCCCGAGTAGCGCCACGCTCGCCATCCGTCTCCCGCGTTCCTGACCCCTTCAACCAGACTCGGAAGATAGACCAAGACCACACGATCACCGGCTTCGTCTCAGCCAACACTCCTTACATCTCCCGACTCGGCCGCTTCGAATGTCGCTTCATTCCTTCAGGCACACTGCTCATATGCAGGAACTTCGACTCGCCGGGGAAGATCGGTGTAGTGGGAGGACGACTGGGGAAAGCGGGGGTGAATATCAGGTTCATGAGTGTGGCCCCTATTGATCAGGACGAGGGTGAGCTGGATGGCAAAGGGAACGGGGAGGGCAAGAACGAAGCGTTGATGATTCTGGGTATTGCGGGGAGTGTGAGCAAGGAGGTCAAAGAGAGTCTGGTGGGCGAGGACGGGGTGCTGGAGGCGGGTGTTGTGGTGTTGTGAGCTGGGACATACAGCCGGTCTCGGGTTGAGAAAAGAATAATCCAGTTCCTGGAATGAATTATGCTATGCGGTATGCATATCTAGATCTAGTAGTCGCTATCGTAGTCCTCTTCCGGCAGTAGCGCACGGTAGCGTCTGCTGGCTAGGTCTTGCTCCAGTCCGCCTTCGCTCTCGGGGTCTGCGTAGCCTATGCAAAGTCAGTAGAAGTCTCTATCATGCTGGGAGGTCTTTGGCAACTCACCTCTTCCGCCAAGCAAGCTCAGCACTACCGGCAAGAAGACCAACGCATGCAGCGCCGCCCATACCACCAGCGCGAGCCAGACCCTGAAGTAGTACACCTCAAAGATTTTACTCCTCGTAAACGCCAGCACAAACACTCCCAGCAACTTCGTGACTGTGATGCCGCTGAACACACTGCCTCCGACGTTAACCAGAGCAGCCCAAGCTCTGCCCTCTTTGTTGCCCGCGGTGTTGCCGCGCATAGGTGCGCGCTCGAGAATGGCTGGTTGAGGGACGGTGAATGCTCTAGCGATGTGAGCGCAGAACTCAACGCTGATGCCCACAGAGATGATGATGTTGACGAGGGAGACGGCGTTAAGGCTCACGCCGACGAGTGTCATGGTCGCTACGATGTCGGTGACGATCATAGCTACCGTGAGCGTGACTAGGAAAGCGGTAGCCAGAGAGCCGAGGAGCAGCGTCGTCAGGCCGAGGATGAACAGCAGCGCGGAGCCTACTAGCGTTGTTGCAAGTCCGATGATGGAGTGGTACTGGTCGAAGAAGATGTAAAACTTCGAGTACGGGAACACTTCGATATTATTCTCGCGCGATATGTCGTTCGCGATGCGGCGCGCTGAGGCGTACGCTGCGATGAAATCATGCTGAGAGCGCAAGGGTGTGTGGGCGGTGCGGAAGTGCGTCGCGGGAAGGGTAAGAGATGTGGCATTATAGCGGACTGCGTCGCTGTAGGCCGCTGCGCCGGCCAGGGGGCAGTCTTCGACTGCTGTGTCGTTGAGCCAATGAGAGAGCTGTGAGATGAAGGCCTCGCCTTCGGGCATGCCGGTCATGGTCACGCTCCAAGGTGGGTCTTGGTCGGCCAGGCACGGCTCGCCGTGAGAATCGAGGCAGCAGGTATCGAGTTCGGGGTCGAGGTATTTCAGGAAGTCGTCGATCCAGCTAGCAGTAGAGTCGGCTATGTAGGAGAGGTCTGAGCGCTTGCGCTCTTGCTCGAGGATGTTGGTCAGGGAGAGGGTGTTGCAAGTGGAGAAGCGGGCGCAGAGTTCGCGTTGGTGAGGGCGTTGCGTGACATTCAGATCGCGCGTAACGAAGTAGACTGGTGGGCCAGCATCGAAGTAGGCGTAGAGGTCATTGAAGTAGTCGATCATGTAGCTGCCTTGGGGCATAGCCATTCGTTGGTCGAGGCCGAGCTCGATCTCGGGTAGTAAAGCAATGCCCGCTCCGAAGATGGCAAGAAAGATAGTCAGGATCACCACTCGAGCGCGATTGCTGAGAATAGTGGGTGCATACGTTTTGCGAATGAAGCGAGAGAGCCAGCCTTCCTCTTCCTGGCCACTGAAGGGTGCGCCACCGTAGCCATTCGGCATACTCGAGTCGTGAGCACCCTGTAGCGTGATGCATGGGATGCAGTCCGCGCGACCAGCCTCGACACGCTCTTGGTTCAATGCAAGCACCGACACGAACATGGTGATCTGCAGCAATGCATTGATCAGGACAGCGCCCGCAGCATACGCGGCGAAGTTTCGGACCGCTGGCATGCCCACGAAGGCGCCGAGCGCGAATGTGACCGTCTCCGTTGTGGCTGACAGCAATATGGACGGACCAATGCGGCCCATGGTGCGTGCCACCCGCTCAGGTACTGACTCGTCGGCATGACTGATGTTGACGCGCTCGAACTCGTGCACGATGAGGAAGATGTTGTCCACACCGACTGCCAGGACCAGGAAGGGGATCACCTCGGCGATGATGAGAGTAGCCTTGAGGCCGAAGGCGGCGAACAGCCCGACGCTCGCAGACACTGACATCAGTACGATGATGATGCCGACAATGCCAAGCATGAACTTGCTCTGCACAAGTGCGCCTGCCGGGTTCTTCAAGATCGAGCTGAGCGAAACTGTGGTGCTGCCCAGTGCAAGCGAAGCGTAGAAGAACATGACAATGTAGCTGATGACAATGATCTTGACGTCGGTGTTGGTATTCTTGTTGAGCTCTTCTTCGAGCGAGATCTCGGCGTTGAAGCTGAGGCGCAGGCCGCGCTCACTTGCTTCAACCTGAACATCGAGCAGAAGGTCCTTCAGACTTTGCTCCCACTCTTCGGCCTTGGCCAAGCCAGGATCACCAGGATTGCGACCCTTGACGACCCAGGTCACGACTAGTGCCTGAGCGTCGGCTGCTTGCTGTGTGGTACGATTGTAGCCGCCCAACACTCGCTCAACGGGAATGGGCTGACCAAAGTCTGGACGGCAGTCCACAGGCTGCTCTGTGCAGTGCTGCAAATCCTTCTTCCAAGTCTTTTCATCTATTGCGGAGAAGTCATCACCAGCATTCTGGAAGTAGCCAGTGATACTCTGCACTACGCAAGCATCTCCAGTCGGCTTGTAGCAGACATCTTGGAAAGTGTAGCCGTGGTCGTAGCTCTTGCGCGTGCGAACTCGATGCTCGACATTGTACCACCATTGAAGTGTCTCGTACGTCAACACAGGTCCCGGGTTATTGACGTCTGTATCGTTTACCAAGAAAGCCTGCTCGGCACGAAAGAAGGGTCCGAAGCTCTCGTCGAAGAATTGTTTCTCCTGCGCTGCGTCGGAGTTGGGCGCAACCCAAAGCTTGACGGGATCCTTCTCTATTTGAAAGCGTAGCCAGCCAAGACTCAGTAGTCCGACAACGATGACGCTGCTGACGATCGTGATGGCTGGATAGTTGGCGCAGACACGAGCTAGAGAGCTGAAGGCGCGATCGCAGTAGGTGTTCAGCCAGTACTGCCGTGTCGGGCGGTCAGTAAGACCAGCATGATGTATCAGATCGCCTTCGTCCTCGTCGTCGCTGGGTGACGCATCTTGCAGCAACTGCAGACGCTCGTTCTTGCTCTTCCTCCGCTTCGCAGCTGCAGCGTGACCTGTGAGCGCTAGTACAATCAAGGTGACGATCGCAGAGTAGACCATGATGACGCCGAAGCTCAAGCAAGGTAGCAAGCCTACGTGGCACTCTTCTTCGACATGCAACTCGGGCAAGGTGGGGCAGCTACCAGGGCAGTCCACGCACGCGCACTTGTATCGCTCGTCTGTGCTATTGCATGGCTTCGGGTCGCCGAGGATTGGCCTCATGCCAGTGAACGTGTCGTTCGGGACAGGGAAATTGATCTGAAACGGACTGCCCAGGAAGGGCTTTTTATCCCCCAAGAACTTCAGCATCTGGGTGTAGTTCTTTGCGCCACCCCCAATCAAATCCATCGCCTTGCCACCAGTCGCACCGAACTTGACATCCTTGCAACTATCGAAGAAGCCAGTGCCATACTCCTTGCTGATTAGTTGATCGAGCTCGGTCACCAGAAACTTGTCGTTCTTGGGCTCTATCTTGGTGACGTTGATAAAGAGTGATTGATCGGGCGAACAGCTGAAAGTACAGAACAGGTCATAGAAGTTCTTCTTGCACGCTGGACATGCTGAGATGATGTTCGAGGCCTTTTGCAGATTGCTTGAAAGCGCATCCACTTGCTCGCTTGTGCAGCACACATCGGTCTCTTTCCAATCATCACCACATATCCCCACAATCTTGTCCCGCAGAGCTGGGTCCGGCTTCTCTGCGAGGCCGTTGTCTGGACATGGCAGCTCTGAGCCGAAGAAGCCTTGCTTGCCACAGTGTCCTCGTAGTGCACACCGGCCTGCCTCGTGGATCTTCGTGGGCGGTCCAGTCTCAAGACCGCTGACTGTCGAAGCTGCGCCCAGTATTGCCCCTAGAAGCCATCCTCTTGACCTCATCACCACCTATGCGCCTCAGTCGGTAATTCCCGATGCGGCGGACGATGGTAATGCTCCAAATTCCAGATGCGAATATCACGTGAGATCCAAGTCCAACGATGATGCAAAGTTCGAGACACGGGCGCATGCGTAGTGAAAGCAGACGTGAGTTCGGATGTATCGTTGAAGCCTTGAGCTCTCTTCGTTACAGGCGGCGTTCGACGTCATGCAGCGCTTACCCTAAGCGGAGTTGAGCCTCAGTTCTGTCTCTTTCGCGGGTGAGATCGATCTGCGCACAGAATACCGCAGTTCAGTGTCTCGTCGTTACGACTGATCTCTGACTGGACGAGACGCCTCACAAAATCTCTGTGGATCGTAAACTCGCAGTATGTTACTCTAGAGTCCAGGCATCATGCACACGACTCGCGTGGCAGGCACCAAGGCGCGTCTATATTTAACCGATGTATCCCCGGTGTTTACCGTGTTGGTTGCGAGGCCCAACTTCCACAATTGTAGCAATCTAGTCTGCAAGATCAATGTCAACAGCGCTACAGGACGGCAGACGATATCGCACATAATATGTCCATCTCGTCTGCAGGACATTCGCGTCTTCCGTCGAGACGTGTCCGCACCTCATCGCCGCCCACACAGGACTTCCACACGGCGTCGAGCTTCGACCCGCAACACGAGGCATTGAATTCCACTTGGGCATTCGGACATACCGTCACACAGCAACTACAAGCACACGCAGCCATGTCAGACGACGGACACGATAACACCGGTGGCAGCATGGACATGAGCATCGAGCAGGGTCGAGGTGGTATGCGCGGCGCTGGGCAGAATGACTTTAGTGAAGATCGAGTATGGGCCTTCAGCAACGCGGACAGCCAGTACGACATGACACCTCCGGCGCGTTCTCGACCCCGCAAGAGCGATGGCACTCTGCGACGCGAGGCTTCAGTAAGGAAGGCTTCGGAGGTCGCCAAGCCAAACGCGAGCGTGAAGCGGTCAGTGAGTGCAGCTGTGCCACGACAGCCCAGTCTTGCCGAAGCGATCAAGCAGAACAGTGCTCCATCTGGCCGCGAAGACACGCACACTGGTGTTAATGTCACCAGACCAACCCGCAACACCCGCTTCGGCAACCGCGTCCTCTCGGGCTCTACTTTGGAAGGGAGCAATGGCGAGGGTAAGAACGGCAACAAAGTCAATGCGAGCAACAAGAATGCCACAACTCAAGACTTCAGTGAGACCACATTCGCCCTGCCAGACATGGAAGGCGCCACCCAGCTCTATGGTGGCACACCAGTGATGACTCGCCCGTTGAAGCGACCCACTCGATTTACACCGTCAGCTGCGTTTCGCATGTCATCTCGCAGCACCGCGGTCGAGTATCGCACTCTCAATGGCTTCCCTCTCGACAAGGATGCTGAGCGTGTCTTTGACGGTATTAACGATGCCGTCAACAGAGTCGCGCAGCTCGAGCTCGAGGTTGGCCGTCTTCGAGATGCACTTGCAGACCGAGAGTTCGAGATTAGCGATCTGAACTCACGCCTCGAGATCGAGCAGCAGAGTCATCGCCCTGACAGCGGTCTTGGATCTGAAGATGAGGGCGCGAAATTGCAATGGCGTCGTGAGAGACTGCAATTGCAGGGGCAGATCAAAGGGCTCCAAGACAGCCTGGGAAAGACTGAGCGTCAGGTCCGCACGCATGAGGCTACGGTTCTACGCGTCACGCAGGAGAGGATGGATGTGGCTGCCCAGTGTGAGCGTCTCACCCGGGAACTTGAGGACGCTAAGCGCGAGAACGAGGTCTTTCGTGAGAACTACTCAAGGATGCAAGATGAGAATGAGGAGCTGTGGGAGGAGCTCGCTGAGCTGCGTGAGCAAGTTCCGGCAAAGCAAGCGCGCAGCACTAAGAGGAAGTCTGCTCGTGCTCAGCTTGAGGTAGAGGAGACAGTCGACCAGACCATTGAGAAGGCGCAGGATGCTAGTGCTCGCCAGCCGCGTCAGCCGCAGGCCATGCGCGCAGCCGGTCACACCGAGCAGCAGGCTACCCAAAGTCAATCACAAGACGTCACCTTTGGCCAGCTTGATCAGACGGCTCGCAACAACATCGCCAAGGTCGTGCAGCGCGAGCTTCAACGTGTGCAAGGCGCTTCGACAATGGTCTCTCAAGCGGCTCGCGAGCAGCGCTCAGGGAGAGTCGATGCCGTACAGCCGCCCGTGATTCTCCAGCGAAAGGTCTCCCAGAAGACAGACCGTCATGCTTCTGGACTGGTCAACGGCCGCCGCTCCATCTCGGCACCCATCGAGACAAGCCTTGGTGACGCTGACTTTGAGACTGATGGCCACGTCACCGAGATGACTGGCAGGAGTGCTGCTAATCTCACCAACACAAAGACCAGGACTGCCGGCGCCCAAACGCGCGACATCACAAACCTCGGCCAGGGCGCCATAGCTACAAAGGATCTTAGGCAGATGCTCGAACAGCAGCGTCGCCCCAACGGCGTCAAGCGCCACACCTCACTGCCTGCAGAGACCGCCCACGAAGCCACCACTACTCTTGGAGCCCGTCGCAAGTCCTCCATGCGTGACATCGCCGCAGAACTCACGAATCGCACGAGTGGTCAAGTTGAGAACGACAATACCACCAAGCATGCGAAGAACGTCCGCGTCCAGTCTCCTCATGCTTCCGACGACGCCATCAATCCCCTAACAAAGACCGGCGCCGACTTAGACACCTCGCTCATTGGTTCTACACCCCTCCCTCGTCCTCGTATCCCTCTGAACGACCAGACCTCCGCCTTCCTGGTTCCAGATATCACACTTCGTGAAGCTGCCCTAGCAGCACCACCCAACACCACAATCCCGCCTCACATCCCAGAGACCTGCACCCTTTGCCCCGGCTCCGCGCCCCAGCTCGCCAACCCAATTCCTGTCTCGACCCGCGAAGGATTACCCGAAGATGCCACGCTTCGCCCTGCCTGGGAGCCAGCGACATCCCTGAGCCACGTTCTGAAAGCATTGACCGACGAGCTAGGACACCTCCACCTTACTCTCGGGGCTAAGCAGGCTGAGCTACGCGCCCACGACCCTGCGCTTGGTCGCCGCAGACGTCTCGCTCTCGAGTCCGATGTTGTGAAGCTGCAGGGCCAGATCGCAAAGCAAGGTGAGGTGATCTACAGGCTGTATGATGTGGTCGAAGGGATCAAGGGTCATTTCGCGACCGCCGAGGATGACGATCTGACCAGGGAGGTCGAGGAGACGTTGCAGAGTCTCGGTGTTGATCTGGCGGAGCTGAGCGGACGAGTCGGCAGAGGTGTGACGGTGGAAGATGAGGGAGACGAGTTCGAGGCTGGTGGCGAGACTGATGGCGAGGAGGGTGAGGTCTGGGAGGGCATCAGTGAGGAGGGTGATGAGTCCGACGGCGAGATGAGGAGGCTTTAGGGGACGCTAGGCGTCGAACCAGTCTGCTTATCAGGGGACATTGATACAGGCGAAGTTGAGCAATTGTTTGAATGCATTCGCTATAGCGTCATCGGTAGCGAGCACGTATCTCTCTGATGGACTCCTGCCTAGCCATCGGACTGTTCATTGGTACCTATGCGAAACTGTAACAAGCCAGCGTAGTGAATACGACGGACATGAAGGTAGGATTGGATTATACATCATAATATTGCTAGGAGCGCTGGAAATGCATCGCAAGTCTCGTGTTCATCTCCACTGCAAAGAACGCACGCAATGTGATCGTGTGTAACTGAGGCCCACAATGTCGACGTCGATCTAGTACCTCTTCTCACTCCCATACCCAGCCGCCTCCTTCTCAGCGGTCGACAACGGCGCTCCACTTCCTGCAAGAGGAGCCTGCGCCGCAGCCGGATCGCCATACCCTCCAACACCAGCCGTAGTCCCAGCGTGCGTAGGCGACGCAACGGCTCCCGTGCCAGCGGCTGCCGGCGCCCCGTGCCAACCAGCGCTCTTCTCCGCACCAGCAGGGCTGTTTGGCGCGCTCCCCTCAGGAAGCTCATTATTCGAGATCCCCGCCACAGACGCAATGACAGCGTGCCAGCGCTCCGCGTCCTGCGGTGTGTGCGCCCGGAAAGCGTACTCGTGTGTCATGGCCATCTTGCTCATGATGCTGCTCTTCCCGGCATCCTTACCCCTCACATGGAACTTCGTGCCGTCCACGGCGCCGATAACGCAGTCGGGCAGGTAGAGCGAGTTCTCCGGCGAAGGGTCCTTGGCGAAATCGTCATCGGTTTTGAATTCGTGGAGGTATTTGGCTGGGGTTACGGCGTAGAAAGCGGTGGTGTAGGACTTTATCTTTCCCTTCTTCTCGAGGGAGCCGGCGATCAGGGCTTTGGTGGAGCGGTGGTCTTGGTTTGCGAAGCCGAGAGATTCGACGCTTCGCTTTGGGGCGTGCGGATCGATGAGGGTGGAGCCGTTGCGCTTGATGAAGCCGTTCCATTCGAAGTCTGGCTGGATGCGTTGCGCTGTGCCGAGCATGTCGCCGTACATGCTGCGGGCTTGCTCGGTTTGGTTTTGCAGGACTGCGTTGAATTGGGCGAGGCCCGTTTGGAAAGTTGAGACGACATGGGCCTCGAACTGGGCGAAGGAGTTTTGCACTGAGAGGAGATCGTCGCGGTTGTTGTTCTCTTCGAGGACTTGCTTGTTGAGGCGGTGGTAGACTTGACGTTGGATCACGTAGGGATCATCGTTTGCTTTAACGGAGCCGGCGGAGGAGTCGAATGCGGCGGTGTGTTGGCCGAGGTACTCGATGTGCTTTTGAGAGGTGTTGCGGGCTTTATCGACCAGCTTCGAGCCTTTTCCGGCACCCTTGCTGAGCTCCTTGGTCTTGTTCTTGATCTCGGAGTGGAGACGCTCAAAGATAGGGAGGACCGAGCCTTTCAGTGTCTTGGCAGTCTCGTAATGGGAGTTCGAGATGCCTTGGGTGTTGGTGCGGATATTATCGAAGAGACCGGCGACACCACCGAGGTTCTGCTCGAAATGATGACCCTCCTTGAGGGGATGGTTGACCGTCTTGAGCACCTTCTCGTACTCCTTGCCGTGTGCGTGTTGCATCTTCTCCGTGGAAGTGACATAGTCTTCGAGGTAGCCGCAGGCATGCTTCCATGCTGCGAGACGCTCGTTGAAGAGCTTTGTGGTCTCGCTGCTGTCCTCATCGGGGACAGCATCGTCAGGGTCGGTGGACGATGTGGTGGTCCTCGTGGGGAGGGTGTTCTGGGCTGAGGTGGTGGCCATGGTTGCGGTGAGTGGCTTCAGTCAAAGGGTCAATATGAACGAGGTTGAGCCGTTACTTGACGAGATGAACTTGGACTTATATCGTTCCTCGGACCTCCTTTCCCTTCGAAATAATTCCACTGCATCAACAGTCTGACATCATACGGTATCCGCTGAGGTGGTAAACTTTGTGTTTGAGTAGGGAGAGGAGTCAATCTTGCTATGGAACGTTGCAAAATGATACGAAACAGTCACGTGCTAAACCTAATGGTCGTCATTGTGGCCGGAATCATGCGCTGGCTAGCAGAACCATGACGCTCCCTAGACACTTCGGTAAACTTCAACGCGATCTTCCCTGCATCGATCGACCACTGCGCCACAATAATTGGGCGCCACGGTCACGGGGCGGACATTACTCTGGGCCCACACAGAATCAACATCGTGTGAATGGAGCGACTGCCACCTGCGCAGGCAGTTCAGGAACACCGAGCTCTACGGTATGACGCATTAACATACGCTGTACGATTTGGCTTATCCAGAATATCTATACGATGTGTTGACGTGTAGTTATAATTGAGCAAAGATGACGACTTCAGCGACGAAGTTGGGCGTTATGTCCGCCCCGTGCACGGTCTGGACTCTCTCCAAGACATTTCGGTGTGTACGATGGTAACATCTCAATACGACCCTACTCGCCTCAGTGTCGCTTGCAGTATGCTGTGGCTTCTGCCCAAACTGTCGATCAGTGCGAACAGTCGCAGGCGGCTTCGACGCCTGACGGCTCATCAGGAACGATCGGGAGCCCTGCTCAACGCCACCACACGTCTTCGGCCAAGATGATGGAATGAAGAACAGATGCTCCCTCCGATGCAGCCTGGCCATGTCGGACTCTCCGCTGGTACATCACCATGGGAGCACCTATACAGTCTCGTGACGACTCTTTTCTCCACAGTCTGCATGATTGCTATTACGCGCGTTGTCACTAATCGACTGGTGATCGACCATCGCTCTCGCAAGCATTCGGTGGTCAGCTTTGCTACTATCGAGACCATCGCGACGCTCTTCCAGCTGCGTGATCGTCGTTCATATCTGAAGTCGATTCGTCGACGAACAGTCACTCCTGCGACCAGGTGTCCCGCTCTTGTAGTGCGGTCGTGAGCAGTGCTCAGGAATAGCCAGCTTCTCTAATGGCAAATTCAGGACAGAATCTCAGCGGTCGGACCTTGGAGCTGGACTGCGTTTTCCGATGCATTGGATTGACAACCTCGAGCGCGACAGTGCACGGCGTGTCGAAGTGCATCACGCTGATCCCCTAAGGCCACCGCTGCGTGGTTTGTTTCACGCTGTGTACTCAGTCTTTAGGCTCTGGTACGTTCTGGCAGCTACGAATGGGCCTGGTGTCGAAACAGTACGATGCAAGATGCGAGGATGAATGTTAGGGCCAAGTCCGAGTCGTCTAATCACGTGCTCTCTTTCACTCGCGCAGCAGTACTGGGGAAACAACTTGCAGCGTCCAGGTCGATGGGAGCCATGATACACCGATTCTGTAGCATGCACAAGCACCAGCTCCAATGCATGCATGACCGATGTCTGTTCACAGCTCCGATCAGTACGCCCGAACGTCCGAAACGCTCATGGTACGGTTGCGGCAGCTGCAAAGACGTATGGATCTATACAGAGGTTTCGACTTTGTGGATGGGCCATCGCAGACCACGGAGCACCCTCATTCATGAGAACGTGTCTGGACTGACGGTTGTTGTTGACTGCATTCTGACCTCGAGCAACGCTGCTGACGAGCACACCCGACCTAGAGAAGCTTGAACAGAAGCCTATTTAGCCTAAGCCTGCACCACAGACGATCTTCGGACATGATCTCCACCTTACGACTTGCTTGTAGTGCCTGTACTACCTCGACGACCCCGTATACCCCAATGCTACCCCGATGTGAGCACTGCGAGTCATGGGTAAGCGGGGCAAAAAGTCACCGTCCCCGGGTTATGTGCTCTCATCGTCATTTCTTTGACCCGAACGACTTCGTTGCTGTCTAACAAAGTTTGCGTCATTGGAGAAGTCGTATGCTCCACCACGATGGCCTTGGGTAAGATAGACGGATGTTCGTGTCTTCAGAAGCGGGGTACGTTGCGGTGCCGGTAGTGGTGAGATGAGCAGCATCACTCGTATAAAGATGGTCTGCGGCCACTCGAGAGACGAGCAACCCCGTAAGGACTTTTTCATATCTCCGCGATCATGCCTTCCATACTTTCGTCTCTCTGCCTGCTCGGCGCCCTCGCCAGTGCAGCACCAACCTCACAGCAAAAGGTGACCGTCCGAGCCCCGACTGGCTACATGACCGGTCGTGTCAATGCCAATTTCAGCAATGTCCAAGAGTTCCTCAATGTCCCCTATGGCGTGTCTACCGCCGGAGCGAACCGCTTCATGCCACCGAAGGCCGTGCCGTTATCGAGCAACCACTTCGATGCAACGGACTACGCGCCAGCGTGCCCGCAGTACGTGAGTGCTGTTCCAGCGGTCTGGAATCAGGTCATACCGCAGTATCTGCAGTATTGGGGAAACAGCAATCTCACAGCAGGAGAATCTGCGAAGTTCACCAATGAGGATTGCTTGAAGCTCGCGATCTGGAGACCGGCCAATGCAACGACTGCGTCGAACCTTCCAGTGGCTATGGTACGTGCCACTCCTCGTCTCTCACTGATGCTACGGCGAAGTCAGACTGTCGTGGCCGAGTGGAAAGCAGCTCAGGAAATGCGGAAAGTCTGAGGAGTCTACATTGTCAAAGCTGACATATATTCACAGTTCTGGACCGGCGGTGGCTACCAGACGAACGGCATCCTGGTGCCAGGACAACTCCCTCCACGGTAATATTCTCGCGACATGATTTCTCAGCGTATATTGTTCGGCTCGCTAATACCGTTTGTAGCTGGGTCTCCCGTTCGCAAAGTCACATTGTAGTCACTATTAACTACCGCATGAACATCATGGGCTTTCCTAATGCAGCTGGACTCTACGACCAGAACCTCGGACTTCTTGACATGCGTCTCGCCCTCGAATGGGTGCGAGACAACATCGAGTCGTTCGGTGGCGATGCTGGACGTATCATGGTGTGGGGTCAATCCGCAGGCGCATCAGCTGTGGACATCCATCAATACGCTTACTACGATGACCCCATCGCACACTCTTTCTTCGCACAGTCTGGAAGTACCATTGGTGCCGGCCCGCCACAGGATGCTGGTCACTCGAATTTCACTTTCGTGGCTAAGAATGTTGGCTGCGACTACCCAGCGAACGCCACGAAGGAACTGCAGTGCATGCAGAAGCTCGACTACAACAAGATCATCAACTTCATGGGAACCTATCAGGACGGCAATACGTTGCGCAACAAGATTCAACCGCGTATCTCATTCTCAACCGTCGCCGATCAGCGAATTGTCTTCTCCAACTACACTGAGCGCTACTTGACCGGTCGAGTTTCCAAGGCACCCATGATCTACTCCACAGTTGCAAACGAAGGCGGTAGTCTCGCACCCTATCCCAAGGACCCGAAAGCAGGCCAGAACCAGACCGCCGCGAATGCCATTACCATCAACACACTTTGCAACGCAGCAAAGAGCAGCGTGCTACGCAACAGCATTGGACTTCCTACCTACCGCTACCAATATGCTGGCAACTGGACGAACCAAGATCCATTCCCATGGATGGGCGCGGTAAGCTTTCATCTCTTCACGTCTCGTCAATGCTCAGCTGACAATCGTGCTAGTTCCATTCATCTGATCTCGTGATGCTCTTCGGCGCGTACGACAGCGGCACGGGGCCCGTCGTCGAATCGCTGGAACCGGAGACTTCGGCGACAATGGAAGACTACTTACTAGCTTTCGTCAAAGATCCGTGGAATGGTGCCCAGGCGAAGGGATGGCCGCTGTTCAATACTTCAGCGCCCAATGGAGGAACGATGCTGAGATTTGGAGCGAATGGCAAGGCGGTGCAGAGTGTGGATGCGAATGTTGTGCAGGCTGTTTGTTACGGGAAGGGAGCTTACAACCCGTTCCCGTGAGGAAGTGGTAACAGTAGAGGAATATCTAATGTACTCACTCGATGGGTGAGAGGTTGAATATATCAATTCCATCTTGACATTACTCTGCGCTCTCTTCGGCGCTCACCCACCGTGGATCTTGAAGATTAATATGCTCTATCGTGACCAGCAACTTGTGGCATGGGTGCTTCTCGAAAGTTTGTGGTATTGGAGAACGCTGGTGTAGTTGCCGTTGTGCAGTGACGCGGTTTGGCACGAAGCCCGCGAGAGTCGAACGACCATCGTCAATACTGCCACAGTCCATGGTCTGGAGCTTTCTCCGTGCAAATGGCCATCCGATCTATGGGCTAGACTCTTATTTCCAGTGTACATCGCCTTGGCGCCAATATCCCCATGTAAACCACTATCATTGCGCGAGCGTCGCGTGCCCAGGGGTCCTGCAACACCCAAAGGACCCCTTCCCGTGCCGCCGCTTCGGCTGAACTCTGAGCTGCCTCCCAATTGAAAGACTGTAGTACAGCAATTGACCCAGGAGACGACAGTGATAATTCAAGGCAGGTACTTGCTTGCTGTCGATGGCCTAACGACTTTGACTTCATATATTCTTAACGCCTCTCTTCCCTCCCGATCCACGCAGTGATCTGCCGACACCCACATGAACCTTCAGCTTTGGATTGGCACTGGACGAGTGGAATACAGAGACGATTGCGGACCGCCTTCCGGAGTCAGTACACTAGCAGCGAGTTTGTATTGCTGTACGGGGTAGGGGTGGAGTGCGCTGTGGGTGTGGAGGAGGCGAAGTGACGACGATGCAGGTATGATATCAGTGTCTTGCTTCAACAGTCCACCCCCCTGCCCGCAGCCGTTGTCCGGCCTTGCATGAAGCGCTGCATACACCACACCTCGACGACATCTCTCTGAGCACGTGCTACATGAGAGTGCAGCATTGCCAATGCGACTACCCTTCATTCACCCTACCAGTCGAATCCCAACATCACCTGATCAACCCGCTGACCGCTGTACTTCCTTCCACTAGCCCTCCGCACGGCAGCAAGAGCTCGAGCGCCTCTACAACGCCCGTCGCGGCCATGTGCCTCAGATTTCCATCAGCGACGACGACCACCACGTGACCGAAGCAATAGGCAGCTACTACGGCTCGCCGACCGAAGACCACATGCCGCCCAACGATCCTCGCCCGC
>JAVRRP010000663.1:0-15154 GCA_036872775.1 Oleoguttula sp. CCFEE 5521 | reverse complement strand
ATTCGAAATTCCCCCCCCTCCTTCGACATCGCATGGTGATCTGAACATCCCTTACCGGATCGCCGACGGCACAGGCGACTATCAAAGTCCACCGCACCAGCCACAGGACGGCTCGATGTCGTTCCCCTCGCACACGCCTGGTCAACAACATCAGGACAGCGGCGTGTCTTTCGATACGCCTTCGCAGATGCCGCGAGAACAGGCAATGCACTTCCAGAGCCCGAAGAACGGCGGCTTGCTCTATCAGGATTCGAACGTCTTCCAAAGTCCGTCGCCCATGCACCATGTGCCCGAGGGGCAGCAGAGCTACCATCCAAGTCCGCAGAAGCACGATTCGCCCACGCAGGAGCAGATAGACATGCAGAACATGGGCATGTTCATCGATCCGAACTCGATTAGCCAGCATTGAGTCTGCTGCTGCCATGTCATGGACTTTCATTCACTGCTTCTTCGCAACCATCGAGCGTCTTTTCAGCCAGCAGATCTGACCGCAGTACCGCAATACTTCCCTTCGACCGCATGTTCGACACATAATCTTTAGTAACACCAAACAATTTGGGCGTATAATCCGCCGCTGAGCGAGCGTGAGAAGTCCACGGCGGGGACTGGGGGCAATAATGAAACAATGTGCAGAGAATGAGAGCTCGTTTGTTGGACTTTCTGGGCCGGGTGGTGGGATACTGCTGGTGGGCGTTATGTTCTGATACCCTGCTTTTGTGGCGAGCGAGGGAGGACTTAGTTGGGTAGCTAGCAGAAGGCGGCGACGATGAGGAGGGTACTGGAGATGTAGAGAGGAGGTTCACGTCGCGTTCTGGAAACGGACGGTACGGAGTGGTCGTAGGCGGAGGTTGTGATAGAGCAATCAAGCAAGCTCAACGTGCAGTTTTGCAGGCGTCCATCGTCCCGGCTCTGTGGTCCACTTGACTCACCAGCGATGACCGTTCTTCGATTGCATTTCCCCTCGCACGCAGATTGTCTTGACTCCGATGTCATGCTGCTGTTCAGTTGGTATTGGTACTCCCCGCGCAGCTTTAGCCTTCCACTCCATTGTTCCGCCGATAAGGTTTGATAACGATACTCCGAGCGATACCCAGCTCCAATGACCGCTACTACATCGATGCAATGGCCATGTAGCTAGACTCCAGGCCAGTGCTCTTTACGAACATTCCATACCTATCCTCATGGCTGATAGCGAAGCCACACCAAGCCGTCTCCTCCTCCTCCCCGCGGAGCTGCTAAACCAAATCCTCTGCTACCTCCTCTACCACCCTCTCCCTCCGTGCGCCGCCCCATACACCCTCAGCAAATCCTCTCGTTTCTGCGCCAACGTGCTCCTCGCATCCCATCGACTGCATACCCTCGGCACCCCGATCCTCTATGGCTCTAATATCTTCTCCGCGCATACCTCGCTCCTGGCATCTCATCCGTCGTTCATCCTCTCGCTCGGTCCACCCCGTAGCACCTTACCGCCAGTCCGGTATCCTCACCTCCTACCTCTGATTAAGCGATTCCATTTGCTCGTTCGGCTAGACACGGACCCTCGCTTCACAGCCTCGCAAGCGGAGAAGGCTTTCACGGGCGTCGAGGAGCTGGAGATCGAGGTGTTTCAGAGTATGTACGATAGCTGCGATTACAGAGTCTTGGGGCTGTTTGAGGGCGTGAGAGGCGTGGGGAGAGCGACGGTCGGAGGGAGTGTGGGTAGGGGGTATGCGGAGTGGTTGGAGGGGACTATGATGAGGAGGATTGGGGAGGGAAGTGGGCAGGAGAGGGAGTTTGTGTTGGGGGAGAGGGAGATGGGGTGGGAGGTTTGGAGGGGGAATAGGTGAGGGGTTTGGGATGGGGGGGAATATGAGGGATGGGGTTGCATAGGGGGTTATGAATGCTACGATGGAGATGAATACATGGGCGGGTGACAGATGCCTCAACGATATGAACGGATCTTGCGAGTTATTGGGCATCGCGTCAGTAATGGCACATCGCATAATCAAGGCTAAGGAAACACCTTGGGGGCAAAGGCTGTTGGTGAACAGTGCAGATGAAGCAGATGGCACTGATGTCCGACTCAGTCACAGCAGCTCAGATGTATCTTTACGCGCTGGTCGGTAAAGTGTCCCGCCACGAGGATCTTGGTTCATCGCAAACCACACTGCCCCGATTGCCGTGCTACCTGGCCTCCGTCGAATGCCTCTACTCAGCGCAGCAGCTCGGTCAGTCTAGTGCAATCGCGTCGCTCCACGCTTCGCCTTCTCCCACATCTTCATCAGATCCCTGCCATCCCTCCAGTACTCTCCACGTTCAATCCCACAATCATCTTCTGCATCACCAACATCCTCCTCGCTGTTCCTACTGGAGCCCATCAACATCCTCACCGCTCCCGTCACCCCCTCCTCCGCTCTCGCCACCTCAACTTCACACCCCTGCCACTGCGGCAAACACGTCCTCGCCATCAGCACCGCATCACTCCAGCGAGTATGCGTCCAGCTCCCAGCAGCGAAAGTCCAGAGCGTGATTTTGTACGCAGCGTAGGGGTGGGAGGAAGACAGGCGGGAGAGGTGTGCTGAGGCCTCTGCGAGGAAGTAGAGTGCGGAGTCTAGCGGCGTGTGCGCGGGTGTGACGTTCGATCGAACTATGGGGTGGAGAATTGGGGTCGCGAATGCAGGCGCGGAAGGGCGGTGGGTGTTCTTCGGCGATGTTGGGAGGGTGAGGCGTCGAGGCGAGAGGCTAGGTGGGCCTATGATCGCTGTGGTGGGAACTGGAGCAAGTGCCATTTGACTTGCGAGCTCGGCAACACGGCCTCAGTGGTATTCAGTGCGATGTGTTTCTCAATCCGTGGCGCGGTCCTAATTGCACTGAAATGACTGCAAGTCCGCTAGTGGTATATTAGCAGAAGGCTTTCCCATGTGGCTGTCCTGCTTGCTTGTGTTCCTGGAGGACAAGCCGATGGGCTTTCAGATCTGTGTAAGCTCCAGCAAGCAGACTGCTTCCTTAGCAAAGCGATGCCATAATGCCGCTGAGACAACAGCTGACACGCCATGGCGCGATCCCCAGGATTGTAAAGGTCATTCCAGCGGATGTTGAATTCGGTCCAGTATGCTACGTCACGCTCACAGCGTAGGTAATCCCTCCCTGCAGACCGGACACTGCAGTCGATACTTCATCCAGCCCTCCAAACATCCAGTGTGGAACACATGCCGGCAAGGCGTGACCATGTAGCCCATGCGTGCCAGTACCCAGCCTGCGGTACCCAGTCCGCCATCCTCTCCCCCATCAGCTTCCACGACAGGTACTTCGAGATCCTGCATGCAAATAGCGCAGTCGAAGAGCCGCTTCCCACGACCCACAGAATTGCTGTCATCAGCTTTGGGCTTCGCAGGGAGTGACCCACGGCGAGCAGCGAGAGGCGATGAAGGAGTGAAGCCGAGAGGAAGCGTGGAGTCTTCAGCATCAGCGCGCAGAATGGGATGGTAGTCGTAAGCTGGCTCCATCCATGAAGCGGGTAGGAACCAGCGAGGTCCGAGGAAGGCTTGGGATAGGAGTGTGAGGACTTGCAGCCATTGCCAGGTTGCAAGCACGGCAAGGGCGATGTAGTCTGGGCGTGCGAAGATGATGTTTTTAGGGTATGCGTAGAAGTACACGAATGGCGTGAGGCGCAGCGCGGCCTGACCAAGCACAAACTCCCACTCGAATGCTCTTCGACAGTTCCGTCTAGCATTGCGGTGGATTTGTGGGATCCAGAAGCTGAGGTAGAGGAACGCTATGGCGGTGTAGTAGATCTTCTGTGCTATCGAAGGCCAGCCTGCGGCGTTCAGCGAGAGAAAGACGAGTGCGATGAGGAGGACGAAGAAGCGGATGTACATCGAGGCGAAGCTTGGTACGCGGGCGTCTGTGAGCATCTCTGTCAGGCGGGCTGTCTGGTCTTCGGTCAGTGGAGTGAGGGGCGCAATCGGCATTAGACCAGCTTGTTGGGCTGGGAGAAGACCGGCTTGGTCGGAGGGCATGTAGAAGGTTGGCGTTGCGCCGGTGTCGAGCGGCCGGGCGGCTGTAAATGGAAGAGGAAGCGTAAGCTCGGCTTCGGTGGGCGCAGGCTCTGCAATATGTGGTAAGGTGGATTGAGCAGGCACTTGGGCTGCTACAGCTGCTTCAGTCGTGATGACAACATCCGATACGCCTTCCTGAGTTGTAGGCGTGGCCGCGGCGGCGGCGGCGGCAGCAGCAGCAGTAGCATCAGCTGCCCTCCGCTCCCTCGCCGCTCTGAGCTCGGCCATGATCTCCTCTCTCCTTCTGAGCTCAGCCCGTACCTCGACCCTCTCCCTTCGTCTGAGCTCAGGCGCGTGTACAGCCCAAATGTCGATCAGGAACCTCATGCCAAAGAAAAGCATGCTCGAGAACCCTACAAACCCAGCAGCCATGAGATTGAGTGATAATCCGTCAAGCACAGTGCCAAGCGTACAGAACGACAGCGTCACAAAGCCATCGCCCAACGCCATGCCAGCAATGGTGTAGAAGCTGATGCGGCTGCGCGTTGATGGTGTGGAAGCCTCTCGCATCTGGCGAAGCAAAAGCAGGACTTGTATACCGAGGATGCCGGTGTACAACAGCACAGCATGCAGTCCACGACTCGACTGCACTGGCATCTTCGGGCCTGTGAGATGATTCGCCACAGCTGCCGAGTGCGTCGGGGGACCGGCAGACGTGATGATGTAGCCGCAGTCCGGCGAGAAGGCAGTCATGCGGAAGCGCATTTCGGGCACCGGAGGTAGAAAGGCACCAGTTGGAAACTTGAGTTCGCGCTCGAGGAATGCGAGAAAGCCTGTGGAGTACCTCTGAGCAGGCGGAGATACGGGTTCCTCCTGTTGCAGCCAGACGATGAGCTCGCATTGAGGGCTGACGAAAGGGTCTTGGAGATTGTTCTCGGCAGTGCTGGTGGTCCAGGGATGCAATGAGGTCGTGTCGCGACTGATCTGTCTTGCTATAGTCTTTGAGATGGACTCATTTAGCACAGTGCGTGACAGATTGAAGGTGTAGTCATTTGGCATGAGATGTGGTAATGCGAAGATGCCCGCGAATTTGTCGCTGGTGGTTGAGACGAGTCCGAACGCAGCTTCGGTAAAGTACACGCCGCGTAGCTGGATCTGATTGTGCTCGATCGCATCGTCCCAGAGAGTGATCTTAACCTTCATCTCGGTGATGTTGCCTGGCACTCCCAGAGTCGCACCTGCTAAAGCGGATTGCGTCAATTTGATCTGCACATCTCCAGCATCGCCGCTGACATTGCCTTGGAAGTCCCTTGGCTGCACTGGACCGAACGGATTCTCCGGCGCATAGGCTGTCAAGTTCAAGCTAGGCGTGCTGATGTGGTCTGGCAGAGCCTGACGCGCCCATCTCCCTTGCACATAGCCCGTAACATTCTCATACAATGGCACAGGCCGCGGCTCAATCGCGTCTCCTCGGATTGCACGCTGCCACCATTCCGTGCTCTGACTCGCGAGTCCCCTGATATGCGGCCATGCGTCCCATGCATACGTTCTATCCTCTTCGAAGCCAGTCAGGTTGAGTCCCAGCCATGGCGGATTGATATCTGTTTTGAAGCGCGATGCCTCGTATGTGGAGTTGTTCAGCACCTCCAACGAGTGCTGCTCCTCCGCGATTGCATCCTCGATCTTGGGCCTGGTGTTGCCGATCACAGCGCGATGGTCATGCTGCGGCGAAGGAGAGAGGATGATCCAGGTGATGATCAGGAGCGGGATCAAGGCTCCGCGACGGTCGGTCGCCATTCATCGTGACTGTCGAAACGATCCAGCAAAACACGTGAGCGCGAGTAGAGTGAGGTTCGCGATGATGCTATTCTGGGGCCTAGCGTGGCGCCTCGGCTGCGATTGCCGAGGGCGGAGGTGCATGGGGGGGTGTCTCGCTCTCGTCATGAGCGCGACAACACATCCATACCTCGCCTGATAGACACATTTCAGGAGCTCAGCTATCGATGAGAAGCCGCAGTATCCACAATACTTTACCGATCAAGACGCTGTTTCATGAAGGCAGCGAGTTGTTGAGCCCGGGCCAGTATCAAGTCACGACGCGATCTCGCGTTATCGCAAAGTAGTGGGGTAACCCATGTCACTTGGAGCACATGAGCCCTTGGAGCTGTATGGAGTTGTACTCACAACACGAGCAGCTCCCACATCGATAGCAGACATCTACTACTCTCAATGTAAGATCGTGACTCTGTATCTTCACCAACACTGACCGCCGATCAAGGTGATCATCACTGTCAAGTTAGGTGAGTAGTGAAGGCGATCAACTACCCCGCCTTGCCCAAGGCAACCACACAGCCGGGTCGAGCCTCAAGGTGTCCCTCCTCGAATGACACATCTCTCCCCGATCGTAGACCTACATCTGTGCCTCTCCCACACACACTATTGCACAACGCCAGCTGTCCCTATCACCTCGCTCAGTCATGGCCAGGCTGACAAGGAAGGACAGCTCCGCTACTGACCTCTCCCTTCCTACGCGTCCCTCCCTGACCTCCAGTTCTCCAAGCTCGGCTTCCCGGACCTCGACCAACACGGTACGGTGATCGACACTCGCCCACCACCTGGAGAGCGCACACCACCTGCAGCTCTGAGCTCACAGCGTCTCGCCAACATGGAGGCATCCGTGACCTCCCTCAGCGATGACTACGACATGGTGGACGACGCTTCGGCGTGCGAGACTGTCAGTATCGCAGACGAGTCGTCTGACGAGGAAGAGAACATGACGCCAGACGGCAGCAGTGAGGTGGATGTGGAGGAAAGCAAACCCGAGGCCCACCGTATGGCCGACTCTGCTATGATCACAGACCACGCACCGCAAGGGCAGGCTCGCAGGGAGACACTCGGTCAAAGCTATCTGTCAGAGGACCTCGAGACGCCTCGCCAGTCTACTATGCACCAATTCCCGCGTGTCGAGACAGAGAAGCCGAATGTAGAGCTCAGCAAACCCATCTCGAACTACAGCCCGCGTCGAGGATCGTCACCATTTGCAAAGGTCTTGCGGGCGACAACTATGCTGGCACCACTCCTCCTCTTGCTCTCTATCTACAGCCTGTTCCCAATTAGCTGGGTGCATCCGCCATCTGATCTTGCCCTGCGCCGCACCCAGCTCGCCGAGATCTCGGTCACCAATGGGTACCCTGAGTCCTGCAAGTACATCAACGCCACGGCTCTGCTACCTGAACCGACACTGGTCGGACGTGGAGTGTTTGGCAGGTCTATCTATGGCGTGCCAGGCTTGACCACACAACGCATTAACAACACGCTATTCGTCTCCCTACCTAAGAATGTCTCGCAGCCCTCACCGCAGACGACACTTTGGCGAGTGGCTCGAGCCGGCACAAACCTTCTGCCGGCACACTATGTCGCCGGCTCCGTCATGGATGGCGTTGTGTACATCACCGTCGAGCCGCAAGAAGCCTACGGCATTCTGGAGTTCGTGTTCCTCCGTCGCGCTGAGAAGGCTGGCCACTTACCCAGAGCGTACACGACCTACTCCTACTTCGGCCTCAAGCGGACTCTACAGCAGGAGATCAGTGAAGGCGTGTCTAAAGATATCTCTGCCGCCCGTTCCGTTGTGCACACTCTAGCCTCCAACATAGGCAATGCAGTCGGCGCGGGAGCTCTTGCCACCACTTATGTCACCACTGAGCTAGCAACGCAGCTCTCGCGCGAGCTCAGTCTCTTTGTCAACACTGCTGGTGCAGTCTTCAGCAAAGCCTCGGCTGCCAGCAACCAGACGACTCAGGCACTGCGCAAGGAAGCTCATGAGATCGGGCAAGACTTCATCCTGATCTCTACTGAACTGTCGACTTTTGTCAGCAATACGACATATAGCATCAAGTGCGCTATACGCGAGCCTCTGCTACTATCTCGTGAGCGTGCAGTCATACTCCGGGATGGGCTGCTGGATCGCGTGTCTCACTCACGCGCAGCGATGTTCAAGAATCGCCTGCTAAAGCGCAAGGCCAAGATCACATCTCTGGGCTCCCCTCAGGTCATGATGGCACACTCCATGCTGAAGAAGTCGTCATGCCAGGCGGTCAAGGGTCGGTGCAAGAAGGGCAAGATGGCAAAGGGAGCGACGCAGAAGAAGTGGGACGAGACTGTGGAGCTGTTTGCTGCTGCTAGGCCGTTCGATGTCTTGGTGTAGGGCGGATGATGGCAGAGGCGCAAGGCTGGGAAGGGCTGAGTTTGGAGCCTGGGTGCTGGTATGGGATTGGGGTGGCGTTCTTTGGACTTGGGATCAGGTTGGAGGGCATGATACCAGGGGACGCTTGATCTGATTGGGATGAACACAAAGGTGGCGCTGAAGCTACCCTTGAAGCTACGACTGGGTCTAGCTAGAGAGACGGACGGTTGGTAGGTTCTCAACACCTTACAGCACTTTCGCACCACCCCCAACTCGTAAGTCCCATCACCCAAGTCTCCTTGAAGGTCGCACTGCGCAAGCAAGCTCCTTGTTGCTCCTTCTCCCTCTTGCATGTAACAGGCTATCGCTACTATGTTCCCGTCCGCACGTTCTGCTACTCCTCTCGAAGTTCTGTTGAGATCACTTTACTCTACACTGTGTTCGAATATTTGGCATGTGCAACAGTCCCTTTGCGAGAACCAACTGCATCGTTCCTTCCATGCTTACAATTTGCTAAACGACATCTTCTGTACTTCTCCCGATCGACGTCTCGCCACTAACATCTCACCACTCCGTCACGCACCATCCGTGGACTCTACAAATCTGGGTCCTGACTCTTATCTCGGCGTCATCACCGAACAAGGTCAGGTCGACGAAGCCTCGGAGTGATGGCAAAGTCAACCGAGCCCGGCTCCAAACCGATCGCATTTGCATCATCATCAACGCCATCGCCGCCAGACGGACAGCTCAGTGATGCAGCTCGTGTCTTCGGCATCGCAGAACTGCTTGAGAAGATCTTGCTGCACGTGGCTAAGAGTCCGAAACTCAAGGGCGCCTCGAAACTTGCGGGAATGGCGGAGAAGTTGTTGTTTGATCCGCCCGACGTCCCTAGGAAGAAGGCGCACGCCGCGGAGAAAGCGCATGTGATCCGACATCTGTTCCTGTTGCACCGCGTGAATCGCGCCTTCAACAGCACTATCAAGAATTCGCTTCTACTGCGACGGGCAATGTTCCTCGAAGAAGCCGGGGGAAAGCACAAGGAAATGAAGCGGAATCATTGTCTGGCACTCGGCGGGACCGACTCCTGCCCATCACTCTTTCTTCACGGTAAGGGGGAAGATGGTGCGATTGTGCTAGTCTTGTACTACCCCTTCGATATTGCAGGCACAGAACGAAGCCCGCCAGCTGTGCAGAAGTCGTCGTGGGCTGCGATGAGGCTGGCGAACAAGCCCTGCAAGGCGGAGCTGCGCATTGCAGCTTGTCCGGTGCCTTTCCCGACGAAGACGACTCTGCTCTGCGTCATGGAAGATCCGACTCTGGGCGAGATTGTTGAGAAATTTGGAAAGATGTGTGATCTGTGGGCTTGGGCTAGCCGCGCGCGGCTACTCTGAGGTGTGTTCGAGTCCTGGTCTATCTTAGTGAGTCGCCATATCAATGCGGCGTTACGATAATGTGAGCGTGGTGCTGATGCTACGATCACAGACCATGACACCTTTGAACCGTGTATTCAAAACGGCTTACTCTCAGAGGTCGGTGCGTCCAGGGCCTCGACATTGAGCTATGAGGCAGCGAGACTAGCCAAGCTTCGAGACCAGGGTATCCTGCTTGCTCGAGACAGTAGAAGAACTGCTTGCGCCGTGGAAAGCATGCACCGGGCGAACGAGTCTGAGAGAGTGAAGGTCACTGCTGCGTAGTGTTGCCGGATGCGAGTTATCGATGTCAGACCGTCCGTGGTGTCATCCTAGCCACCCGACCCAATTCTGATCCAAGAGAGGACCTCTCCTTAAAGTAATCTCACATCTGACGGTACAGTACACTTTTCGCACCTTCCTTTGATGGGGCATGAGGCTCTGCGAGATTACCGCCACACGTAGAAATCCCTTTGCCACTCCGCTTGCCTCCCATTCCGCAGCTTGACTACAGTCTCTTACACACTACCAGAGCAGCACGACAGGCATGGGGTCGCCCGCATCATCTCCAATCTCACAGCTAAGCGCCGTAGCCGGCGTGTTCGGCATTGTGGAGCTGCTCGAAAACATCCTGATCTACTTTGCCCATTCAGGAGATGCGCATGCGATTACGGATCTGTTCATCTTGCAGCTAGTGAGCCAGACATTCGCGAGGACGATCCAAGACTCTCTGTCAATACGCTGTGCGATGCGATGGACGCTCGATCCCACCGACTCTCGGCAGGACAGACCCCGGCCAGTTCTGTTCGCCATGCGCTTGCCCACGGACACCTACATCCGGCGCAACATGGGCGCAACAGCGACCGGATATCATACCAACTTTCAGGGGAGTGACTTGTGAAGAATGGTAATGTGGGCTCGAGGTGCCGGAGATCCACTTTGGTCGTCCACGCCGTTCTCAGATCAAACGTGCATAATTCATCTGGGAGTCAGGAAGCCATATTATTCGCAGATATCCGACCTTACGATCTACAACATCAAGAACCCCACGCTTGGAGACCTCGCGCTGAGGATCCGGGCTTTCATCGACGTTCACGTCCATGGCAGATCAGGGAGATCTCATCATTGGAGCGCTTCGTAGGACCGTACCAGAGGTAGTGAGTGTAAGCGCTTGTGCAAAGATGGTAAGCATTCTGACTGGAAGACGCATGACAGTGGAAAATAGAGCGATTGGCAGCGCACACCTCACGGGAGCCCCATGGCATCCCAGCGAATGTTCCATATTCGTAAGCGTTGTCGACAGTACGCTCTTAGCCCATCGACCCCAGAAGCAGCAGGAGAGCGATGTACCGGCAACTGGCGGCGGTCAGATCATAGAACTGGTTGCCGTGTCTTGAAGGGAATACCGCGATCTTGAGCAAAGGTCTGCCAAATGCAGTACGAGGAGGCAATATTGACAGCGAGCTTCCTGCGGCTCACGCTATCAAGATCTCTCAGGTAGTGTATCCACAAGGAGCACTACGGACAAAAGTTTCTCTTCGCCTCTCCGAAAGTACAAGAGGTGCGTAATGCTTCTATCAGTCGGCTGCGACAGCGGGGCGCTTCATCGTTACGTCCGCGAGAGGCTAGGATTGAAGAAACTTAGGCAGGACCCGCAACGAAGTTGATGATAAATTACGCCCGCATGCATGCGCTTCAGCCAGCGGAGTAGCTTTGCAGTATCTCGTTGAAGTGGATGAATCGGGTCGCACCTTCCCAACCAGGTCGCAAAGTTCAACTTTACCGACTGTCACCTCTCGTGTTCTCCATCACATCTCATAAATACACTGCTTGCTACTCAACGCCAAACCTCGAGGCTCGAAGTCACGCCCAGTGAGACATAGAGTGTGCTTGCACTCGGTCGCGCGGTCTGCAGTGGACCACATCAACACACGTCCGATTCGAAGCACTGTATCTTGCCTTCCTCAAGATCTTCTGCCAAGCTTCGTAGAGTCGCGTGTTAGACTTTCGTCATTGTCTGAGACTGTGCGCCTCTCCTACCCGACATCCCCTCACAACTGAACGTCTTGAACAGTACAAGCTGCGGCTTTGGGTGAAACCTCAGCATGGGGCAATATCGTACCAAGCATGGGTTCACCGTAGTCGTCAACTTGCCCAGAATACTCCACGATTCGGCCTACCACGAAGCCTCGAATCTCAGTCCTCCAACCCACCAGCGCAATGCCGCAGAGCGCGTGATCGAGATCTCAGAGCTGCTAGAGATGATCCTGCTTCAGGCCGCGCTAGCAGATGAGCCACATGGAATCATCGAGGTGTTCAAGATCCAGATGGTCAATCGAAGTTGCGCTCGAGCGATCAAAGAATCGCTTCCGTTGCGCAGAATTCTGTTTCTGGAACCGGATACCGCCGAAGAGGGCACGATTGTGCCTAATCCGTGCGTCACAACGAGTAAGGTGTTACCGTCTCTCGCCCGTCTGGATAAGGAAAGATTTTCTATCCACGCAAAGGTCGCCGGCCCGTACTTTCCATGGGACCGACGAAACAACACTTAACCATGAGTCACCCATGAGCGAGACCTCTGGTGCTACCATCCTGCAGTTATCGCTAAGGTAGCTCAAGCCGCACAAACTCAGTCCTGGACGATGATGCGGGTTGCGAGTAGGTCCTGTAGAGTCAAAGTCTGGACAAGAGAATCGGTGAAGATCATCGAGCACAGTTCGAAAGGCCTCTTCAGTATGATCAATCCGACCTTCCGCGAAATCATATCGGAGTTCCTGGCGATGGCCGAATGCGAAACGTCGATCCGCAGAAGCGACCCTCGAGGACACGTATATGCATGGCAGGTATGACGTGCAGCTTGCTTCAATCCGGCACGGTCCCTCGACCCATGCTCGCCACATCACGGCTCAACAGCTCCTGCACAGCTTTCGCGGCAGCCTTCTTTCTCTGCGCAATCGGCAAGTCGGCGCTTTGTTCCCGCACAGCAAGCAGCTTGCCCATCATGAAATCCAGATCGTCGACTTCGGCCGCCTGATCTTGCACAACTTGCTCAACATCAGGCGCCTCGCTGCCAGTTGAGGAAACGGAATCGGAGGCAAGGAGGGAGGTCTTCAAGCCGAACAGCTCGGCAGTGAACTCGGCTTCGTTCTTGTCTAGAGTATCGAGGCTGCCGACTGAGTCGTCATCTTGCTCGTCGCCGAAATCGAATTCTTCCTCATCATCTCCCACAGTGCCAGACCAGTCGTTGGTCTCCAGTGCCTCTTTCAATCGCTCGAAGCCTTGCTTCTCCCCGAAATTATTGATGCCCTTGGCTCCATAGTCCACAAGCTCAAAGCCATGGTCCATGCATGCATTGTCA
The DNA here is from genome assembly GCA_036872775.1 of Oleoguttula sp. CCFEE 5521. Taxonomy (NCBI): domain Eukaryota; kingdom Fungi; phylum Ascomycota; class Dothideomycetes; order Mycosphaerellales; family Teratosphaeriaceae; genus Oleoguttula; species Oleoguttula sp. CCFEE 5521. The sequence goes on along the minus strand of JAVRRP010000663.1, from coordinate 2,227 downwards.
AGGCTCGCTCGTTGATCTTCGGTCATGAAGCCTCCGGTGTTCGTCATGCCCACCGCGAGCATAACGCCGCTCTCCCCAAACCCGCTGTGCTCCTCCACTACAGCTTGTACAGCTTTCATCGTCTTCTCGGCAGTCTCCCTCCAGTCTCCATCTAGTTCGTGCCTAAAGCAGTACACCCAAGCTCCCACTGCCTGCACCACCTCCTTCGCCTCCGGTCTTGAGAATTCCCTTTGCCACTCATCGATGTCGCTGATTTCGTCTATCCATATTGGCACCGTCGCATGGTAGTATTGAGTCTTGACCTCCCATTCGTGGGTTACGCCAGCGAGTGATCCGGAGGAGTTGGGAGGGGGAGCGGCGCCGGTAAGATCGGTGAGCAGCTTTGCAAAGGGAATAGACCGGGGTCCTAGGAGGAGGAGACGGGGAGTGGGCATGGCGGGACAGAGTGATTTACATGGCCGTAGCTGTGAAAGCTGTAGATGAAAAGGGTATATATGGAGTGAGGTCAAGAACACATCACGTGACGTTCAGTCGATCGTGCTGGACCGCAACTGACAGAGCAGCTTCAGTTCCTGGTGACCTTGCTGCTATGACTATGTCTGCGCTTCCTCGTCGCCTCAAATCAGTGGGCCTTGACCATTGACTGCTTTGTGCACAGCCCTTACTGGTCTCCTTCCTGCGAGCCAACGACCCAGCGACTTCATCGCTCTTATTCTGGACTTTACGGCGTGGCTGGTCTCCCAGCTCGACCGTGTCTAATCTTGTGTGAGGCATCGATCCAGTTTTGCGTTCTCCGCTTTCAGCTCGGGGCACTGCTCCAGTACTCGTGATCATGCCCTGCCCCTGCCTGCTCTAACCCCGCGCGCCTCGTCCAGTGCCTCGTGCCCGGTTCACTGTCGCCCTTCCTCTAGCCAAACCGACACCACGACCTCGAGTATTCCGTGCGCGGAACATAGGCGCGTTCCTGTATCGATGTCAGTCATGTCCCCGACCTCGTCTCCTTCGTCCACAGTCCTACCTCAGCATGTCTGGCACAATGAACAGCCTCACGTGCGATCCCCGGATGTAGACTCGATCCAGATGCGTGACCCTTCCATCGCGTTGTGTGACGTTGATGTTCTCCAGCTGTACGTTCATGTTGTCCTCAGCTGCCTCGTTCGTTAGCCTATGTGCCCTCTTGCGTTGGTCTTTGTTATGCGCACCCTCAAGCAACTTCCCCCGATACGTCTGCCCGCTCGTAATCTCGACTGTGACTTGGTGGCCCTACGTTTGAAGTCAGCTGCGATCCTCTTGTAAGCACAAAGCCGTTTGCGAGTGATGAGAGCATTGCACTTACGGTGGCCTCGTTGAGGAGCTTTATCGGGATGCCGATCGTGGACGTCATGGTTACGGTGTGTCTAGGCCAGACCGTGCTTCGAGGAATGAATAATGTTGGTTCAGGGTGGATCTGTGGTGGTCTTCATGTAACAGCAAGAACTCCGACTTCATTCACTCCATGTCGAAGCTTGGCAAACGCTACGCTCAATTGGGACTGTTGCGACACGCGGACCTCCATCGCATTCGCCTTGCCCTTTCTCAACTTCTTGACCATTATCTTCCTTTTTCCCTGACTTTAGCGGCAGACCTACCAGCGACTGATTGGATCCTTGGCTCACCAGATTACGACAACGCCACCACCGAGACTAAGATACACCGCGCGCCCGGGATACTTGAACACCTAGGACCTCGACCTTGACGGACATGGCGTGATATACCGGTATGGCTACATTGGCATCTGAATCCCCATCCCGCAGTCCGCCTTTCCACCGCCGACGAAAAAGCTGGGCTCGTCGGATCGAGCGGGCATGCTGCCAGACACTGTCGTACTTCCCCTTACTCTTCGTCTATGGCCTAAGCTCATGGGCTATTTGGGTGGAGGTCGGTGTCAGCATACTATATAAAAATGTATGGGTTGGATACTTTGAGGCAGTGCTGGGCATTGCCTTGTACGGATTGGCAGTGGTTAGCTACAGCGTAGCAGTGTTCACAGATCCTGGATCGCCTCTGGACCCGAGAGAGGATGTTACTGGGAAGCGAAAGGGAGGCGGATATGAGGGACTGCCGACATTTGAGCCAGAGACAGGGGAGCAACAGATCGGTATTGCGTCAGTGACTGCAAAGTCGAGTGGCAAGCAGAGGTATTGTAAGAAGTGCCAAACGCTGAAGCCGGATCGATCGCATCACTGTT
>JAVRRP010000662.1:0-15154 GCA_036872775.1 Oleoguttula sp. CCFEE 5521 | reverse complement strand
CGTTGTAGTTCTGAACATAGTTGATGTTCTCCGGGTTGCGCTTCTCGATGGCAGTCTCGACCGTCTCAACGGCGATCGGGCTGGCAACGACAGCGGTGGCACCCAGAAGGGCGGCAAGACCGAATGTGAGCTTCATGTTGAAAGTTGATGAAAGTGGTAGCTGGATGAGCTTGTTGATTAGAAGTGAATGGAGTGAGAGTGACGATCAAGAGACTGAAGAAGAGGAAGATCTTTGGGCATATATACTTCTCCATCGCGAAATCGACGCCAATGCTTTACCCGGGGAAAGATTGCTTACTTGGCTGATGGCTTACTAGTTGGGCTTCCTCCTGATCGAAAGCTCGATTCGTCTCTTGCGCGACAGTGTTTGTGGAGTCGTGAAACCAAGATCGGGGGGCGTTCATAAGACGCGCTCCAAGGATCGGCCAATGCTTGTCGTGCGGGCTTGTCTAGCTTGTCCGGAGTTCAGTCTGGGCGAATGGCAGCAAGGGATCGTTGTTCACCCGGCCGGTAGTACTCGGCACTGCGATGGCGTAATAATACGAGGGTAGTGTATAGCGGTACTGGCGCATTCGCTTGAGCTTCTTTGAACAGCTTCTCTGTCGACGCGTCGGCATTCACCAGCCGCCATTCTGCATTTTGGCAAGACGATCGCCACACATGCAGAGCCAAGTCGGATGGAGAGAACGTGACTTAGCATTCACATCCGACGCGATGCGATGTTCGAGCCCACAACATCCGGTGCTGTTATCCGTGCTCGAGGTCCAGGCCTCGTCTGCAGAATAGATTGATTTAGGTCACGCAGCATTGTAGTGCGAGCCAAGCGTCGTGAGTCGGCGCTATGCCATCCGCGATTGTTTCGAGTTAGCGCGGGTACATCCGCCAAACAGGCTAAATATACTCCCCAGACTGGCTGAAACGTCCTCATTTCGTAGTGCACTCCGTACCATGACAGGCGAGGTCCGCAGTCCGTGTCTTCGTGATGTGTTCTACCATGTAGCAACTCGTCCAAACTGTACGGTGCCGTTTGTTGCGTCATCGACACGAAAGTGCTGCAACTGAATGCTGCGCTTCCGGGCTCACAAAGCTCATGTCCAAGATGAGTGAAGAGGAGAAAGACAGCTTCCTGGAGCACGATGATGGCTCAGCGAAGGTGGCGCCTACAGAGCACAGGTCAAGATTGCTGAACTACCTACGTATAGGCGGCGAGGCACTGCTGGTCTTGCTCGTACTCGTTCTATTTTTCCAGAAAACGCCTCGATTGCAAGATGGTGACGCTGAGAAGCACACACCAGTGCCGATATGTACGTGATCGCAGTCTGTGTAGCAGCTGAGAGCTAAGTATCTCGTAGGGTCGCGCAAGCCGGTGCCATTCGTGCAAAACTTTACGCTTCTCAATGAAGACATGTTCGCAGACGCAGATACTACTGCACATACGCTCCACCAGTGGATTGCCTTGAGCTCAGGTGAGTCGCTCCTTCAATAAAGGTCAGGCCTCCAAGACTGACAGATTCGTCAACAGACGCAAGGGGATACGTGAGCATGCCAGACTGGGACTCGTGGAGTGACTTGAGGGAGCCGTACACGGTGCGACTGAACCGCATGGAAGAAGGTCCAGGATACATGATCTCCATGTTCCATCAGATACACTGTCTGGTAAGTGAGGAGAGATTGTCTTCTAACGCAGAACGGAAGTGCTGATCAGCCAAACAAGTCATACCTCGTGCAGCACTTCCAATCCGGCTACGGTGGGGTCAACCTGACCCAAGAAGTTGCCCATCATGCTGCCCACTGCTTCGACTACATCCGGCAAGCCATCATCTGCGCTGGTGATACGACGCTGGAGGGGAAGACCGAGCTTGGCGCAGGCTGGGGCACGAGCCACCAGTGTGTTGATCATGCAGAAGTGCTGGCATGGGCGAATGCACATTCGGCGGAGAAGTGGAGGAACCTAATGCCAGAAGAGTCGATATTGTAACACACTTGCATAACGTCTCATCGAGTGCGATTGTACCCAGTCCCGGAAGGTACCGTCCCACGTGTATGCTCGCCCATGACGCTTGTGTTGTAGCCTCGAGCTCCATGAATGAAGCTCTGTCTCACCTCTGCAAAGCTGGAGGACATGTGGTATAGCAAGAACGCAGCTGGTCAGTGTGCGGTGCAACTGCACAGGCGACAGGCGCTGTCTCGATGAGCGATGCGCCCGATGTTCCGCCTAGCAAGCCATTAACAAGGTGTTGACGACTGCCGAATCGCGCAGGCCTCTAGGCTCAAGCGCGTTGCAATCGGCCACCACTGAAGTGAGCCATGGCGAACAAGGAGAGCTACCGCATGGTGATTCGTATTCTACCAGCCCGCTAGCTAAGACTCGGTGGCCTTAAGACAGCGTGAACAGGCCATTTCCACACTAGAAGCCATCATAGTTGGAGACGTCGATTTCTGGACTAACGACTTTGCTTGCACTGTGCCGGCACTGTTGAAGCTTTATTGAGGGCAATGTTCAGGCTTGGCATATCGCGGAGTTAACGCACGGAGCCGGAAGAGAAACATGCCGGCCACTCCAGATCCAGCCGTGGACGCGAACAAAGACCTCGCAATCATCATCAGCACGGATAGCATCTGGACGTATCGGCTGCGATGGGATCGCGAAGTAGCTGCCTAGCAATGGTCTGACTTTAAGTCTTGTCGCATCTCCTTCTTTTGTCGCTCGTTCCAATGATCTCTAGCACACTGAGACCGTACAGCTACAAGAGCTATCACCAACTCACGCGCATCGCTTGCTCATTGAGCTCCACTCCACAGCATTTCAATCGCTCATTACACTACTCAAGACCAATGGCTTCGGCATTGACGAGCTCGTTGCTCCAGGCTACCGTGGGATCACCAAGTACAGCAGGCGCGCAGCCCTCCGACATCAAGGACAAGAAACACCACAATAAGCATGGCAAGGGGTTCATCTGTCCATGGGATTCGTATGAGGACCATAATCCCTGGTTCTTCTTCAAGAAGATGGGATATCGAGTGGTTACAGGGACAAGGAATGTAAGTCATCGATAGTAGTATTTGGATAGAATATAGTACTGTGACTAAAAGTTGTCTCGCAACTTGCAGATACCGGATACCACTCCTCCCACTGTACCCGTGCGACGGCCAGAATTCTTGCCTTCACGAGAGACCAGAACACTGCGCGCCACATGGCTCGGTCACGCGTGCTACTACGTCGAGTTCCCTGGAGGTCTGCGCGCTCTATTCGATCCGGTCTTCGAGGATCGCTGCTCTCCATTTTCATTCATGGGGCCGAAGCGATACACTGCAGCACCGTGCGAAATCGAAGATATCCCGCTCATAGATGTGGTGATCATCAGCCACAGCCACTATGACCATCTTAGCCACCCCACGATCCTTAAGATCGCCAAAGCTCATCCAAATGTGCACTTCTTCGTACCTCTTGGCAACAAGGAATGGTTTCACAAATGCGGCGTGAAACCCGAGAGCGTCTCTGAGCTGGACTGGTGGGAAGAACGCGATATCAAGCTCTCAGACACGTCCTCAAGAGCAACGACCACCGGTCATGAGAGCTCTGTCTCGAAGTCTGTCTCCTCCGGTTCGGATCCGTTTGGTGATCCCTCGATCCACGCCACGATTTCGTGCTTACCCAGCCAACATACTTCGGCACGCACTCCATTCGACAAATCTCACACTCTATGGGCTAGTTGGTCCATCACTTCCGGCGGTAAGAAACTTTGGTTTGGGGGCGACACGGGCTATCGCAAGGTTCCTGAGCTCCCTGCAGATGTCTTTGACTACGGGCCAGAATTCGATCACCTACCTACGTGCCCTGTGTTCAAGGAGATCGGCGAGCTTCGCGGACCGTTTGACCTGGGTCTTATACCCATTGGAGCGTACGATCCGCGATTTGTCATGAGTGCCATGCACGCCAATCCTTATGACAGCGTGAATATTTTCGTGGACACCAAGTGCAAGAAGGCCATGGGAATCCACTGGGGAACCTGGGTGCTGACTGAAGAGGACGTGTTGGAGCCGCCGAAGGTGCTGAAGAAAGCGCTGGAGTGGAAAGGGCTAGATGAGGGTGTATTCGGGACTTGTGACATTGGGGAGAGTAGGGAGTTTTGAACCCATGGCAGGGCTTTCATTATAAGCGATATCTGGGCGACTTAGCGTGGCGTTCGCATTGCAGCCGCACTGTGTACTATACCGTCTGAAGCGTGCTCTACTTCAATGTCAAACAACTCCTTCTTGGCCGCACTTGCATCTGCTGGTATGCCATGGTGTGCTGACATAACGGTTACTTCGAGCTCACAACCTCGGCAACAATCCGCTTCCGAGGATTCTGCTACCCGACAGCACCTACGACTCCAAGTTGATCAACATACGCACGCACATCGTAGCCTCTGAAAAAAGCTAAGTACATCTATTCTTCCTCCGTGTCATCTACGCTCTTCATCCCACCATGGCTCCCTCCGATCGCGCTGGGCAGATTGCTGCCCATCTCAATTACCCCAAGGGTATGCTCAATGGTCAAGTCGCAATCGTGACCGGATCCGGACAGGGCATTGGAGCTGAGACTGCGAGGCTATTCGCGAACGAGGGTGCGTGGGTGGTCGTCAGCGACATTGATGCTGAGAAGGGCCAGAAGGTGGCAGACTCGATCAATGCATCAGGCGGGAAGGCAACTTCGATCCCAGGCGACATGCTCAGCGATACCTACCTGAATGAGCTTGTCAAGAAGACAGCCGAGTTCGGCAATGGCAAGATCCATATCATTGTCAATAACGCAGGGTACACATGGGACGGCGTCATCCACAAGGTATCAGCAATGCAATTGTAGGTCACCTGAGTTGCACCGACTGACCTGGCTTAGACAACCGACAAGCAATGGGACAACATTATCGCCCTTCATAACACCCAGCCCTTCAAGCTCATCCGCGCGGCGGCGCCTTACTTCCGCGTCAAAGACGGCGAACCCCGAAACATCGTCAACATCTCCTCTACCTCCGGTCTTCATGGGAACGCCGGACAAGCCAATTACGCACTCGCAAAAGCCGGCGTCACAGGTCTGACGAAGACGATCGCGAAGGAGTGGGGCCCGTCATTCGGCGTTCGAGCGAATACTGTAGCGTTCGGACACATTGCTACGAGGCTGACGGCTGCGAAGGAGGAGGGCGCGTTTGTTACGACGCCGGATGGGCAGAAGATTGCGTTGGGTATTCCGCAGGCACAGAGGGGGGCGAGGAGTCAGGATGGGGCATTCAAGGACATTCCCTTGGGCCGGCCGGGGACGGCGACGGAAGCCGCGAGTGCGGTGTTGGCGGTCGTGAGCCCGCTGTTTAGCTATGTGAGTGTGATCGTGAATGGAGACGGTCTGTGGCGTTTTGCTGACTAAAACCTAGGTGAGCGGTCAGACGCTAAGTGTGACTGGTGGCAGGAATATGTAAAACTGTACGGCTTTCACTCACACACGCATGATTATTAGAGCCTGAACGGAGTTGAGCTTCATTGCTATCTACTGCTTCTTCCGATGACAGCTATAGCTACAGCGCAACGAAATTCGGATGCAAATCCTTACCCTCACTCCACGCGACAACAGTATCAGCGAAGAGCTTGGGCGCCTGCCGTGGCCAAGGATGCCGCATACCCCTATGCGTCACAGCCTTCGTCCTTACATTACCCTTCACTCCGATCGCCGCCAACTTCTTCGCGTCCTCTGGATGATCCGCAGAAGGGATCAGCCAACCTCCGAGCCCAGCTGCGATGACCAGCGTCCTTGCCGGCCACCGCTCAGGCCAGATGTTGGTGCTCTCGGCGGCGATCTGCTGATAGAGTGAGAAGGGGTTTGGTTTGCCACGACGAAGATCAGTTCCGTTCATCGCCAATCGCACCAAAGGTCGAGGCATGGCATCGTTGAACTTGTTCATCGTCCACAGCATGTAAGGTAGTGCAGGACCTGAGAGACCTGGGTAGACTTCATAGCCTGATACCAGGGCTGTGTCGACCACACCCGGGTACTTCGTGGCTATGCGAATAGCTATGTGAGCACCGAGACTATGGCCAACGACATGGGCTTTGCCGTGCTTAGCGTGCGTCGTGATCAAGTTGGCGATCTTCTGTGCCGCGAGGTCTACTGAGAAGGGGAGCGATTCCAACTTTGCTGTGAGGCCATGGCCCGGATTGTCTGGGATCAGCAGGTGGTGATTTGGGAAGTAGGAGACTACGAGATCCCAGTCGTCGCTATCACAAAACGCTCCGTGTATGAGGACGATCGTGGTTGGTTGTGTGCCGTTGAAGTACTGGTAGTGCAACTGCTCGAACTTCTGCCTCGCCATTTATGCACAGACTTCCTTGGCGATTTGTGCAACTGTGACGCTTATGTGATCTTGAACAATGTCGGAGTGTTTAGAAGTGGATCAGGCCAGTACTTACGGCCGTGGCGGAGCGATAACCTTCACTTTGCGGATGAATACGAAGCATTGAGCTCCGGTTGCCTTGCGCCTTGTACGTCAGGTTCCTCTACCTCCTGACCACAATCACGGTCTCAGCCGCAGATCTGCGAGTCAAAGCGAGCTTTGAGCAGAAAGTGCCTCAATTCTGTCCGGTTTCTGTTCGTCACCATCGTACAGGCAGTCTCTTTCATCGCGGGTTGCACACCCAAAAAGCAAGACCCCATCAGAACGCGGACCACTCAGCTGCACATCAACGGCTTGATCACTAGCGCGTGGAGCTACAAGAAAAATCTACGATTGTCGTACTCTCCGTTGTGCTATTATCGAGTGCTGAGCGAAATCTCCTCGCTGCAGGTACACTGATGAGTGAACTGATGATGGATAACATCGATGCAGACGGGGCAAGGACCGACGACTCTTCCACCGTGCAAGTGTAGTAACAAGCCGCGTGATATCGACCACTTTAGCAGAAGACATCTGGAGGCCGGAGCAAAAGTCGACCGCACCAGAATGCTTACGGCCGAAGATGTAAATCAGCGTTGAAGCTGCCACATGGACATTTTCTGCCACGCTGTCGAGACGATGCCGTCGATGAGGATCACTGGCAGTCAATCTGTGTTGTCTACCGAACCTGCTCCTGCGTGCGTGGTATCTCCGCTGGCGGAGTTGTGTCCAACAGCGTTCTTACGATACGGACATTGCGCACTACCAGCACGTAGATCGACTGCATGAGCAGTCTGAGTATCAATGACTCAACGGTTGTAAGGGTGCACATGTCCCTTCCAGCGGCCGAGTGAGATGCCCCCGATGGCAACCGCATGTTACGCAACATCTGATTAGAGTCGGTACAATGTGGCATCCGACACTTTCTTCTACATAGTCAGCATCTTCTATTGATCCATCATTGCCAGACAGCGCTTCTTTCGCAGACCGGTCGAGAGCGCTTGATCAGTAATCTTACTAACTTGTACCAGGTAACAAGACACCAGATGCCCGGAGGCAGGGGCCGCTCTCCTCGGCCGTGAATCTTTGTGCATTATCTCCGTCTGATCATTGGCCTGACACTTGCGCCACTCTTGGAGCCGCAGAGACTCGGAGGAATCTGTTTCCATCGCGAAGAGCTACCCTCGTATATGAGTGCACTCAAGTTCGCTGGCCGTGCTATGCCAGTGACCCGATACATCTCTCTATGGATCTTGCACGAAGCTCTCTGTTCTCACAACTGCTAGTTCCGGATCGCCGCATCGTCGCCATGAGTGCATTCCCGGTGAACGAGCCCACTACGCACAACCCTGCCATGGACGCGGAGCAAGTTTCCTTCAGCGATGTCGAGGCCACGAGAGAGAAGAAGCAGCCTTCGTCAGAACACCCCCGGAAGAACATGAGTCAAAGTACCTGGATTCTTTCCCTCATCGGGCTCTACTTGGGCGCCCTGCTCTATGGTGAGACCTCGCGTTGCACGTGCGTGTAGTTCGATACTGACTGATGGATAGGACTGGACACGACTATCGCGGCTAATCTGCAGTCACCTATCTACGAGGCATTCAAAGACATCCAGAATTTGCCATGGATTGGCATCGGCTTTCCAATGGCCTCAGTCGCCGTAATCTTGCTTCTTGGGCGGCTGTATGGCCTCTTCGACATCAAGACTCTGATGATCTCATCTGTCGTCATCTTCGAGGCTGGAAGCGCACTCTGTGGTGCTGCGCCCAACTCTGCCGCTCTGGTGGTCGGACGAGTCATCGCAGGCGTTGGTGGAGCCGGCATGTACTTGGGTGCTCTGACATACCTCTCGATCTTCACGACTGATCGCGAGCTTCCCTTGTACAACGCTCTGATCGGGTTGAGTTGGGGCACTGGCGCCATACTCGGCCCTGTCGTAGGAGGTGCTTTCGCTGATAGCAACGCAACCTGGAGATGGGTAAGCCATCGCATCAAAGGCTAGGAATATCGCGGCCCACGTCAATGCTAACATGAAGATAGGCTTTCTACATCAACCTTCCCTTAGCGGGCCTACTCTCACCGGTGTACCTCTTCGTGTTCCCGAGCTTCAGTCTCCGACCACAGGAGTCCATCATTGCCAAGCTCAAGGCGTTGGACTGGACCGGAGCAGTTCTCAACGGAGCTACCTTCGTACTCTTCATGATCGCACTCACCTTCTCTGGATCGACATATGCCTGGAATTCTGGCCCAGCCATTGCGTTGTGGGTGATATGGGCTGCTGTACTTATGACTTTTATACTGCAACAAGCTTTCGCGGTCTTCACTACTCCGGTGGATCGTATCTTCCCGGTACACTTTTTGAAGTCCAAGGAGCTAATACTGCTCTACGTCTGCACTTCCTGCGCGGCTGCAGCGAACGCAGCGACACTCTACTACATTCCGCTCTTCTTCTCGTTCACGCACGGCGATACAGCGCTGCAAGTAGCCGTCCGACTGCTACCATTCATCATCATGTTCATCTTCTTCGTGATGGTCGCAGGTGGATCACTACCGGTATTTGGTCGCTACGCTCCTTATTACACCGTTGGCAGCGCCCTTGCACTCACCGGATCAGCCCTAATGTTCACGATCCGGGCGGACACCTCAGTTGCGAAGATCTACGGATACGAGATTCTCATTGGAGCTGGCACAGGTCTGATGTTTCAGAATGCCTATGCAGTAGTCGCAGCGATCGTCGAGCCGGAGGATAAAGCAAATGCCGTCGGATTCATAAACGTTGCGCAGATTGGCACAATTGCAATTGCTCTATCCATCGCGGGCTCGCTCTTCGAGAACCTGGGCGTCAGATTCTTGCGCCACGCACTGGAAGAGTTCCATCCTTCTGCGGCAGCGCTGCAGGGCGCACTAGCTGGCACAGAGTCTGTGTTGCTCAGTGGTGGCAATCCTGAGGTGACACGGATCACGATCGATACGGTGGCCTATACTATCTCAAGAACCTTCGCGATAGGCATCTCCGCAAGTGCATTGGGCTTGGTATGCTCTCTCCTTATGAGCCAGCGGAAGATCAAATTGGTGCCGGCAATGGGTTGAGGAGGGTACCTTGAGGATTGCATCGTTGTTCGAGATAGACTGTACATTGATAATAGAATAGCCCCTTACATTACTATGCTGGCTGGCCCCTCATAGACGTCTGAGGATGCTTATGCTGCTGCAGCGTGCCTCCGAGTATAGATCAGGCCGTGCGATTACCTGGAGAGGAATGCTGGCTTCTATCATCTTCATCTCTCCACGACATGTTCCTCTCGACGGTAAGTCTCCTTCAGTTACATTCTGATGATGCGTCCAATAGATGTTCGAGCACCGGATTGCCCGGTCTAAGAGCTTAAGACACGCTTAACAGCGAAATCAGCTGCTGGTGTCGTGTGCTTTCAAAGCCCTGTCCATGTCCCTTCATCACTCTTCTTTGAATGCTCGATTTAAGATAAGCTTTAGAGGCACGGGATGAGCCGAAAGCAACCAATGACGGGGGCTTGAAGTCCGTGGCAGGCACGAGGCACCGACAACACCATCACTACCTTGATGCGTTCGAAGTAGGCTTGAATTTGCTTGGCACCTGATCTTTCAGTCAAGCTCTCAAGTGGAGCGATATAGTTGACGGTCGACCGGGACAAGGCAAAGGCCTGGGCAATGAACTCCGAGGCCCCAGTGCCTCCGCAGCCGCGACGAACATCGCCCGGTCATACCCCAAGTGAAGCACAAACACCGATACGCACACGCTCGGCGACATCAGAGGACTCGGACACATTGTGGTTGCACGATCCTCCGACCGATGCTCCTGCTTCTGAGCAACAGAAGCCGACACAAGCAGCCAAGCCTCCCATAGTCGAAAGCAAGCCAATTAAAGACGAAATCGAGAACAAGTGCTGGATTTGCTTCTCAGACTCCTCGGAAGATACGCCGGAAACGTCACCATGGCGGGATCCGTGCCCATGTGCTCTCGTGGCGCACGAGGAGTGTTTGCTTGACTGGATAGCAGACATGGAGTCGCCTAAGAACACGAGGAAGAAGGGCGAGATACTGTGTCCACAGTGCAAGTCAGAGATCAAGCTTGCACGCCCGACGGACATCGTTGTAGATGCTGCCCGAGGCATTGAGAGAATGAGCGAGCGCCTGATCCTACCGGGAGCTGCGGTCATTGTCACAAAGATGGTTCACAGCGCGTGCATTGGATTTGGAGATCATGCCATACATCGCATCTTTGGTGCAGAGGCTGGATATAGGATCCTTAAGCCTCTCTACGCCAGCCTTATTGCTCCGCCGATAGATCTTGACATGCCGGTTCAGCAGATCGCGGCTCAGATTCTATCACGAAGCCTCGAACACTCGAAACACTGGCGAGTACACTTCGGTCTGCCACTGATTGCTCCGCTACTCATTCTGTCGCGTACAACATTGGCGGACTCAGTAATCCCGGTATTGCCTGTTCTGTTCTTTGCTACACAACCGGTGGCATCAGACGAAGGACTCGACTTCACATCATGGCCGCCATCCGCAAGTATGGCCTTTGCGGTGTTGCCATATCTACGAGTTGCATACAACACATACTACGATAAGATCTGGGCAGCGAGAGAACTTCAATGGCTCAAAGAAATACAGCCTCGCAATGGTTCTTCGCAAAACGATGATGGGGCGGAGCAAGCGAACGGCGATGCGGTCCCTGCTCCGCCTGCTGATGAAGAAGATGGTGACATCTTTGAGGTTCGTATCGATGGTGGCATATTCCAAGACTGGCAAGGTGATGTCGGTCAGTTCGACAACATCGCAGGACAGGATCCATTGCCACCTGGTCAAGCAATACCAGCAAATCAGGATGCAGCAGCGATACCTCCTAACATCGTCGACGATCGACCTCCAGTACAGCCAGCGCCGGGACCGCAAGCAAACGCGCAGCCGGGACCGCAAGCTCAGCAAAACGCTCAAGGCGAGCGCCGGCTTTCATTCTCCCCCGTCGCCATCGCAGAGACCGTCCTTGGCGCTCTCGTCTTTCCCATGATAGCTGAGGTGTCCGGTGAAGTACTGCGAGGTATTCTACCATCGACATGGACGACTGTGGCGGCTGCCTCTGCGTCACGATTCAGCTTCCTGTCTTCCACACGTCCAGGCGCGAAAGGCCTCTTGCAAGAGAAGTGGGGACGCAGCCTTGTTGGTGGATGCTTGTTTGTCGTCTTCAAAGACGCTATCATGTTGTACGTGCGATGGAAGATGGCACGCATGCACCGTAACCGCAGGGTGCTGGACGTGGACCGGAGTAAAGTGAACAGAAATAGGAGGTGAGCAACTTCTACCTATCTGGACATATTGTGTGTATGAGCCGATCATATGAGATCGAAGATTCCTTGATACGGATCCTCCCTACGTTACGGTCACCACAGATTGGCCTGCATGCAGCAGAAGCCTTGACTATACCCCGGAAACTATTCATCTCGCCTCTCGGACCATAAAGATCCGATGTGCGGCTTCCTCATCATACGGCTCCGTCCACCCAAAGTCATGCATGTTAGCAGCGACGACTTCTCGCACCACGAAGCCCATCTGCTTATACAGCGCGAGACCTGCCGGCGTGGACTCAAGGCACATGCATACATGCAGCTTATCAGCCTCTTCGACACCCCACTGCAGCAGCTTCTTGCCAGCTCCTCGACCTTGATGCTCGGGCAACACCGTCAGCACGTTAAGCACTACAACCGATCAGCAAAGTGCGTTCACTACGGATGCTGGAGTCACCTTACTGATGTATGGCTTCTCACCGATATACTGCTTGATCATTCGCCCAGTATTAAGTCGATAGAACCGCTTCAACTTCCAATTACCTCCCTCGGGCCAGTCTTCCGGCGGACCACTCTCCTCAGTCAGCCCCTCACACTCCTCAACCTTGCTCTCCAAGTGGAATCCCCAGTCCGCACACGCCACCATTTCCTTGGTCTTAGAATCAACGGCTTTCCAGTAGTGGTTGGCAGGGTCCTGGAAGTCGCCTCGATCACCGATTTCCTTGTAAGCGTAGAGATCTGGCGTGTAGCCGCGAGGCCATTGCATAGGGATGCGAGGATGTGAGGCGAAAGCTGTCAGTTGGAGGCGAACGATAGTGGGGATGTCGGCCTCTACGGCCGGGAGGACGGAGGTAGGCATTGAGACTGAGCTGCACCAGTCAACGCGTTATCATGGAAATGTGAAGTGTCGAGCAAGTATGTAGCTACAAAAGATCAACGCCAATGCCCGACCAAGCATCAGCGAGTCATTGCTGGTTGACTCATAGTCCGTCACTCATCTCAATTCATTCCGAGTCCGATCAGTCCGTGGCAGAGCCATGTAGCAGGCCGATGCCAAGACCGTCCACTTTCAACGCTTTGCAGATGCGCAAATCGAATAGTCAAACTCTCTGCACATGGATGTGAGAGTGCGAAAGGCGGCTTAGTCACCGCCTCTGTTCCCGTTTTTGGCCTGCGTACTTCACTCCAATCTCATCGCGAGACTAGATGATCGATACCGTGGGGGACAGTATGCCCAAGTCGCGACCAGGCTCAAACTTGATGTCCATCGCAGGACTGGTAGGACGGGTGTAAGTGCTGACATTCTTGCCTCTTCGTCAAACTTTGCACAAGTCCCTCCATCTCATCATCATACCGTCGAAAAGATCTAGCGCCGAGGTGTGGAATTGCTGCACACCGCTCGACGAGCGAGACCAGATAGCACTTCTTGCACTGCACTCCTTGGACACATACGGAGTCGATAAGAAGATGGAGCTTTCGCCCGCTGTCCTGATACTAGATCTTCCGCCTTCGGCATTAGCAGGCATCGATTTACTCTCCTTCACTGTCACGCCACGCTTCCGAGGCGTCAAAGACCTTCCTCCAGGCTTGCACTTCATTTTCACTGGCTCCAGCACAGCTTTCTCTATTCGCCATGGCCTGTGGATCCGCATCGCTAGACCCAGCTCGGGTACCCAACAACTCATAATCACGCGCTGGGATCCTGCAACAGAGACCCTATCCCTGGAGCAAGACCCCGCCGAGAACCTCCGCTGGCGCGCCAACATCGGCGAGGTTTGGCGCGAAGGCCTAACGCCCTATCGCCAATCCTCCACTTCCCCCAACGCCACCTCCCCTTCACAAGAACCCAGCGACTGGCCCACGCTGACCTCCCACATCACGCCCCTGCTCCTCTCCCGCATAACCCAAGATACTCCCCAGACTTTCTGGTCCCTCACATCCGCTTCCTCCGCCTCCCGTGATCTAGACCATATCCCTGGCCTCTCTGCCGCAGAAGCCGTCCTGCATCCGGAGAAAGACCTTCGCTTCCTACCCATAGATCTCAAGCAGACTTGGCCTGATGGTGCGACGGGCCGAGAGCGCACAGAAGCAGCACAAGATCGCTCTTGGGCTCTAGGCGAGCTAATCACGAAATCTTGCGGCGAAGCTGGCGTGGATGAAGTGGTAGGAGAGATGCAATTCTGCTTCTTGATGGTGTTGACCTTGAATAATTGGTCTTGTCTTGAGCAATGGAAAAGGATCCTGACGCTGTTGTTCACGTGTCGAAAGGCTGTTGTGACGTTTCCGGACCTCTTCGTCCGAGCAATAGCAGCCTTACGCCTACAATTAAGCCACTGCAAAGATGCCGAAGGCGGCCTAATCGACCTCACTGATGAAGGCGGCTCGCTATTAAAATCACTCCTTGCCCGCTTCCGCCAAGGTCTCGAAACTCTCAACGCTCTCGAAGTCCAGGACGTAGTCGACGAGCTCGACGACCTAGAAGCGTATCTCAAGGACGAGTACTCCTGGCAATTCGGCGGTACATTCGCTAAATCCGGCGTATTGGAGCTGGAAGATGGCGAGCAAGTACGGATGGACACGACGGTTTACGATGAGGAGGATGAGAGTGGGGAGTATGCGCCTCAGATGGTGGATTTGACGCCGGAGCAGATGAAAGAGCTGGGGATTGAGAGTGTGGGTGATTTGAGGGCGAAGCTGAATGGGACGAAGTTGCATGATGAGGATCTTGTCGAGGAGGTGGTTGGGGAGAGTAAGGGGGATGAGAGTGGGAGTAGTGGGGGTGATGACGATGATGATGAGGGGGAGGAGGAACAGGATCTTGAGGACATGGACGCGCGATACTGATGAATATGCATGAGCGACTGTACAAGCACTCTCTTCAGCCACACCAGCAAGCGGTAGGTGATCCTGTCAAGCTCCTCGACGAAGCTAGCGAGATTGCAGCAACAGCGAGCGTCCATCGACTCCGACGGTCCCTCCCAAACGACACTCGCCTACTCCTGAGTCACGCCCGGTACACCAAGAGGTTCTCCATGCTCTACCCTCGCCTTCCCCTCCTCGACAGTCCCCCACCCCTCCTCCCGCGCAAACTCCCCAGGGACCTTATCACTAACATTAACCGCCAAAAAGCTCTTCGGCAGCCTGACCTGCCCAAACTTCCCCCTCAACATCTCCAACACCTCATCCCACTGCCCATGCGGCGTGAGACTCCTTCGCTGCGCGATCCCAATGCAATGCTTGCTATCCAGCTGCACATCCAACGGATCGACTGCATGGCACCCCGGCGAGAGCGCGATGCGAATGGAGTAGTTATAGTTGGATTTGGGGTTCAGGGGATCTATGTCTGCGAGGGCGTTAGGGGACTCGTAGAGCTCGAAGCAGATTTGCGAGAGGTAGTCTAATTCGGGGATGTTTTGGCGGGAG
>JAVRRP010000661.1:0-15184 GCA_036872775.1 Oleoguttula sp. CCFEE 5521 | reverse complement strand
CCGGGCAGTGCATGTTCTTCTGCTTCTTCGCGTACACATACCGCTCTGTACCCTCCTGGGATCGCGGCAAGATAAAGCTGCTGAAGAAAGTGTTCTTTGATATTATTGTTAATACGAAGTATGGGTTGCAGGGCAAGGAGAGCGTGTTTGAGTTCAAGTATGTGCCGGAGTATGAGACTGTGACGCTTATGGGGGAGTGTGAGGAGGAGAAGCAGGATTATAGCGCGGTTGAGAGGAGGAATTTGAGGACGTTCTTGGTTGGGTGTGCGGGGATTGGGGTGGGGTGCTTTGTTGGGGTTAAGGTGTTGGGGTTGGTTTGGAGGGCGGTGTGGTGAAGACACTCTATAGACAGGAAGGGTATGTGAATATGTCGATAAGTACCTTTGTACATAGCCATAGCAGTCCAGACTCGCGTACGATCTGTATCGGACGGCATCGCCCAGACATGGTATCGCTTATTGACAGCCAGCGAGCGATTCATGTCCAGATAGACTGTCGTGCGAGTCTCAAACTGTTCCCTCAGTCTGGGCATCTCATGGGCCTAGGCCGCGCACGAGACCATGTCGCGATTTTCCCTCACCTCGCACAGTCGTTGCGGCTGGTAGCAAAGCGAAGCAGAATGCCCAATCTTCCCCATCGGAAGCCCCCCGATCGCCCATCCCGCCCCAATCGCATTTCTCGTCTCGACCGCGCCAGGCAAGTGGAGCCGTAATCACAAGCCGAGGAAAGTTGCAGGGGTGTCTTCTGCGCCGCTACCAATTGCATGGGCCCATCGTGCGCCGAAATTCATGATTCGCCGAGGAAAGTGGGAGGGAGGACCTCACTTGTTGTCATGTAGGTCGTGACTTTGGTGGCTGATACATCTGTAGCTTTATCATGTGCAGCCGAGGGCAGAGACTTGCTGCTGTGACTTTGTGAAGTTACCTTGGTGTCGGTATTCTGCGCTACGTGTGACGACAGAGGTACAACTGCTCTGGCAAGGGACACTCGTTTGCTGGCACGGGTAGGCGCGTAGCTTTTGACCTGTGGCTGCTGGGTTGGGCGGGAGAGGAGCAAGGCTACACGGGCTGGACCTGAGTGTTTGGACGCGTATGGGACAGTGACAATCGTTGTATCTTGCGTACAGCATACAGGCGATGGCGGGAGCTCTATCGCTGAAGTGCACATTGGAGCATATCTTTCGCAGCACATAGGCTCTATCACAGCACTGGCTACGCATACAGCACGACTGGCGGCTTCACAGCCGCGCCATGAGCTCAGGACGCGACTCTCGCCGAGGCTCTAGGGCGAACAATGTAGCTGAGAACAGCTACAAGAACAGCGAGCGCAGGGACAAGGCGAAGAGCACACAGTATACAGGGTCCTCGTCGCGGCGATCGAGCTTGAAGCCCTTGGAGGCTGGGGTTGAGAGTACTGCTGCGAATTTGAAGCGGCCGGCTCTTACTTCACGGACGAATTCGGCACCGCTGGTGGAGCGACGGAGAGGCAGTGGGTATGATGGAGGAATGCCTGGCATGCAGGAAGAGGGGGAGGAGGCTGGGATCAATGCGAGAGTGATCGGGCATCGGCCGCCGCCGGTGGTTACGACCAGGTACTCACAATATGGGCAAGATGAGGACGAGGTCGCTGGTGTAGTGGGAGCAGTGCGGCAGTACGAACCTTTCCGAAGTCCCGATCTAGCGCAGCCTTTGACGGAGATCAATATCGCTGTTGTTGGGGCCGAGAATGTGGGCAAGTCGACGTTCATGCAGCGAGCTATGGATTTGCCTATGCCTGCGAGCCAGAGGGCGATTGAGAGGCAGCTGCCGTATGACGGGACTGTATACCTGGTGCGATTGCTGGAAATCCCGATCGACGATGTTGAGATTGACGGGGACGACGATGCGATTAGCTGGCCTCAGACCATCGCAGAGAGGATGATGCCAAAAGTGGATGGTGTCCTGACATTGTATGATGTGAAGGACCGAAGCAGCGTGGAATACGTGCCCGAGACACTTTCCGCAATCAGCAAGGCGCCTCTGCCATCTATACTTATCTCTTGCAAATGCGACGCGCCCATAGCCGAGCGAGAAGTGGCGCCGGCGAAGTACGAAATGGCTGCTAAGCAACAGGTTGGAGGCTTGCACACACTGCAGACATCGCCGTCAGTTCCGGAGAGCTACAGGAATGCGGTATTTACCATGGTGAAAGCTGTCGTGCACGGCGCAAATAGTGATCGATCACGGGCATCTTCGACGAACAGACGGCGAGCGCAGTCGAATGCCATCAGACCTGTTTCGCCAAGACCGCCTGCTGGTCACGCACGCGCGAGCTCCGAGTACGCGATGAGTCTCAATAAAGACAAGGCAGCGCACTCGCGGCATGACTCTAGCTTAGCTGGATATGGGCACGATCGGTTGAGGATGCCGGGAGAGGCGAGCGAGGAGCCTCACAACACATTCTTCCTTGATGGATCAGAGACTGATAGCGTGTCCGGCTCTGCAGAGTCGTCGTACGATGACGACAAGACTCCTCCTGCAAGACACGGCGCAGCACAGCCTACGCCGCAATTGTCCGAGAACGGAGCCACGTTCGATCAACTGGTGGATCGACTGCTTGCAAAGCCGATATCGAAAGCAGATGAGAAGTTTGTGGTGATCTTCCTGGCGCTGTATCGCAAATTCGCTGCTCCTGGACGACTGTTGGAAGCTGTAGTCGATCGCTATAACGCTCTAGACCAAGAATCTCTGCCCGCGATGATGAAGACCGTCGCACGACTTCGCTTCCTGACAGTCATGGACCAATGGATCAGCCACTACCCTGGCGACTTCGCATTCCAGAAGACCCGCCGGAGAGTACGAATGTTCATCGCCAAAATCTCCACCACGTCGATTTACCACGTCGCGGGCAAAGAGATGAGCACGGGCCTTGAATCAGTCCATGAAGATGATGACACGAATTGGGCCTGCACAGACAAAGACCGTGAAGCTGGGACAGATAACTCGGATCGTTGGACGATGACCTCTGTAGCCAGCACTCTCATCGACGATGAGAACTTCATCTACCCGGACAACGTCAGTATTGGCGACGATGTCAGTACCACAGTAACAGCAGGCGCAGACACCATCCGGTCGACCTCCGCCTCCTCGACCACATCCTCGCAACTAATGCAGAACGTCGAAGCCGCGCAACGGCAAGCACAAAGCTTTGTTCCGCGACCAACGCACGCCTTGACGAAGATCGACTGGCGCATGCTCATGGAATATCCCGACGAGACCATCGCCAAAGAACTCACACGCATGGACTGGATCATGTTCTCGTCCATCCGGCCTCGCGACTTAGTACGGCACGTCTCGCTTAAACCTAACAGCACGCACAAATGGAAGAACCTCGTAAATGTCGACAGAATGATAGCGCATTTCAACCACCTTGCCGCGTGGGTGAAGAATTACATTCTGCTGCGCGATAAACCGAAACACAGAGCGCTGATGCTGGAGAAGATGATGAAGGTTGCGCGGAAGCTGAGGGAGTTAAATAACTATAACGCTGTTGGTGCGTTCATTGCTGGCATCCGCTCGAGTTCTGTCGGCCGATTGCAGGCGACGCGCGATCTTATTCCTGCTGCTACTGGCAAAGACTGGAGCAGTTTAGAAATCCTGATGTCGCCCTCGCGATCACACGGAGCATATCGCACGGCGTGGGAAAATTCCGCTTCCGAGCGGATACCCTATATCCCTTTACACCGTCGAGATTTGGTGAGTGCGGAAGAAGGAAACAAAACCTTCCTTGGCGACGAGAACGGGGCTGACAGCGAGCGACGCATCAACTGGCGGAAGTTCGAGGTCATGGGCGAAGTCATTGTCAGCTTACAAAGAGCTCAAGGAGTCAGCTATAGAGGGCTTAGCACGCCGCATAGCGGGGAGCAGATTCGGAAGTTGGTGCTCGAGGGACGGATTACGAATGAAGAAGAGGTGAGCACAGTACAGAAACTGGGGAACGACGGACTGTGTGCTAATCACATTCCCAGGAACTCTACGAACGCAGCGTGCTGCTCGAGCCCACGAACGGGCAAACTGGGTCGAAGATCAAGGACTTCTTCCGAGGCCGATAAGCAGCGAGGTACGCCTTGGTCATGTGGCGAAGCAAGGCGCTATTTGAGTGCTAGAACTATGGCTTGGACGATCTGGACGTGGAATATGATGAACGTATGGGATGGCGGCTTGGTGCACGATCTTGGATGATGCGTAGCAGGTGCCAAAAGCTCGGGGCTTTGCGGGCTGGCTGTGCCGCTCGATGGACTCATATGAGGCAACAAAGATACTATTCTCACGCTTGACTTCCAAATTCCTAACCGTGTGTGCCATAGAATGCTTTCTGTCTTGAGAGGCAGATTTTGGTGTTGTAGCCCGCTACAGACCTCCGCCAAGACATTGACAGGCAGACTTCATGTTCACCACTTGACACTCCATCCATTGCATCTGCATGTATCCACACTTCAACTCTACCTACTTCATAACTAGCTATGGAAGCCCACTACACCTCCCCAAGCTCCTCCCATACCTTCACGCACCCTCTTCCCGCTTCGCCGTCGTCGTCAGCCACAACAGCGGATAAGACTGCACATCTTGCCGCTCTTCGTGAGAAGACTGCGCAATTGCAGTCAGAGGTCAATGTCTTCTTGACGCAGAAGATGGAAGAGGATGTGCAGAACGCGACACAGGAGGGCAAGGTGAAGAAGAGTCAGGCTGAGGAGAGGGCGGAAGAGATGTATGGTGAGGAGGAGGGGGAGGATGAGGGATGAGAGCTCGGCTGATGTTGGACGGATCACTCGTGCAGGTTCGACTCAGGTTAAGATACTGCGATCTGGGGGGGATCTCGCTGGAGGTCTTGTGGGAAGATCTGAAGCGGTTGCAGGCGCATCCTTTCCGTAATTATCATCAAGCTGCCAGCTGCGAGCTTGCCATGTCGCACGAGATTCACCGCACCCGCCGCAGTAAGCATACAGTATTCGTCCTCCGGATCACTGGCGTATCGCTTTATTCTATCAACGACATCTCATGCTCTCTAGCGCATTCGTCAGCAAAGCGTCGGGACATCGAAGTTCGGTTACCTCTACTCCTGGAAGTCTTCGAGCATCTTCAACATGCCTCTACTCAAGCCCTTCGCTTCTACGTCGAACTTGATTCTCCCTGGGTATCGGCGTACCGCGATGATCCCGCAAGCATTATTACGAAATGCGGGGCTACGATCACTGATCTTTACGGTCAGCAGCTCGGACTTGCTAGTCCTGGCGATGGCTCTGAAGGTCGCGAAGACGGCATCTAGCAGGCTGGCGTTCTCAGAAGAGGCAATGGCGCCGCTGGCGGCGCTCTCGATGTGGACTGTGATCTGTCGCGCATTCGCAATCTGCATGCTCTCATTCAGTCGTTCGTACCTTGAGAAGACTGGCCGGCGTTGAGTGTCCTCGCTGCGGCTGACGTTCACGAACTCGTACGAGCTCATGACGAGATTACACAGCGGCGCAATTGACAGCAGTGGTCAAACTCGACAGTGATGGCGCGGCAAATTAGGAGCATCGGATGTGGCAGTAGATGGTATCTCGGCCGAATTCGATAGTCGCCACTCTTGTTTACTAGGACCCTGTACCCTACTTCATGGTCGGCGATCTTGGAAATGTGACCATATATCTGGAGGCGAAGTTCGGAAGGGAGCTCGAGAAGGAAGCAGCGATCTTGATTGGCGGTCTGCGTTCTAGCCATCACGGTATTGGTGTTCATAGGTTGAGTGTATGTCTATGCTGCGAGTAAAGTGATTCGGTCACGATCTCAAGCGATTGAGCGAGTAAGCTCGGTGTCAGTAGGCACTGCGCTGTTGTGTGTCGTGTATGCACGGGAGCCGGATGGAAGGGAGGCAATCAGTCACTTCGTCACGCTGATCGAGTTGTATTTCCGGGAATGGTGACGGCAGAGACGACGGATGACAAGGGATCAGGACAAGGTGACTAGCGCTATTGCTTGCTCTTCCGCTAAGCATACTGGCACCAGGCATGATCTACATACCAACACTCAGGATCGGAGGGGCTTCACCAAGTGGCGCTATAGAAGTATGCAAGCCGCCACCTGATACATCTGCCACATCACATCCGCATCGACTCAACCTCTGGACTCCAATCCGCCCTCAACATGCCACACTGCATCCTTGCAGCTAGGACTGCGCATTCTTTCGAAGGGCTAGTAGGGTGCTGTCCCAGAATCTCAGCCGCCTCGTCAGAGCATACTTCTCGACTGCCCAACATTGAGCAATAGATCGTCACAAGCGAACATCTGCTCTAGAATGCTCATCATCATATTCTGTCATACTGTCAGCACACAGACCCTGCGTTCGGCTTAAAGCGTGCATACGCAGCCAACTCGTCTAGCATGGCTCTAGTGCTCCTCTGCAGCTGCTGTCTGCCCACCCTGACTTTGCATTGACTTGAATAATCCCGCTTGCTGATCGCACGACAAATTCTGTCGCACATATCATCGTTCCGGATGCGCACCAAGACTTCCATGCACTGTAATTGCTCGGCTCCAGCGATGCATTGAAAGGTTTCGTCGACAGCGCTACGCAGCAGCTCCTTCATGCGATGGCCGCCAGCTTTCGGGCTGTTGATGTGCACCGAGATCTCCTGGGCATTGAGGATTTGCGGACTGTCAAGCAGCAGGTGCTGATGTTGCCGATTGAACATAAGCGCAAGCTCCTTATTAGTGCAGCTCCGGAAGTTCTGGATGTCAATCTTGATCGCGCAGTGCTTCGCCAGTTCGAAGAGGGGTTGGCACTCCCGGTGGATGAGGCGGCTGACGAATAGAAGTGCGCAGTGAGATCGCTTTCTGGCCATGCGCCACTTGCCTCGTTTGTCGAGCAGAATGGTGTACTCTGCCTTGTTGGTTCGAGGATCGTCAAGATACTTGTAGATCTCGAGGCGGAGCTCTGGCGGTATCTCAAGGAAGCAGCAGTGGCCGCGCTGCGCAGTGTGACATTGATTGGCCATTTTGTTGCGCGACATCACCATTCACGGCCGTGAGGAGGATTGGAGGAGACGAAACTGGGTGGCAGTGATAACTGAAAATTCGGAGCTGCTCGATCGAGGCATCACTTCGTCCAAGTGATCGGGGACCATGCTGTCACATGTTGATGGCGGCACGCCTCAACGATCGATGAAGTGAAGTCAAATTACCTTCGGGTCACGGCTGGAGCCCACGACAAGTCATGATCGTGAAATATCGTCTACTGGAGTCTCTACATACACACGCTGCCTGTCCAGACCGCTCCTGCATGCCTATTTCTTTTGATGAGTGATAGCGCCGCGGTAGTAACTCAGGACAAGCCGAGCATCATGCCATGCAGTACCCGAATCTATCCTGCTTATTGTCGCTGCTCACCTCTCCTCGCCAGGATGTTTGCTCAGGTCCGCTTGGGAGTCGATTACGTCCGTGCATGAGGACGGCCAGTGCAATGTGTGCTGCGACATGTCAGCGAATACTCGCACTGAGGGATGGAAGGTGTTACGCACAGTCCAAGCTCTGACGCCAGCCTCCGTACGCGCGCCCTCTGGTCCTTACGATGATGCTGAGCTCGTTTCTCCCAGGGCAAATTCATCCTGATCATCTCCGGGCATCGGACACCTGCAAGCGCACGGCAGACGTCGTCAAGCAATTGCTTCCTCTCTATCTTGACGAATAGTCCCAGCTTCCTCAATTTCGTAGCACCGTTAATGAACTGGATAACGGCATTCACTGCGGCCAATACCTGTCTTGCTGTCGCAGCGCCAGTCTTCCCTGGACTGGTGATTGAAAGTATGATCCACGGCATTGTCTTGAGGTGCTTGCTCCCGCCCAATACTTCGAGCTGGTCGTAGTGCGAAAGGCGTAGGCATTCGGTAGTGCCTCTCCCGACCTTGAGCTGCTCGCCGTCAATCGTAAGCTCGTTCAAGACAACGCGATGGGCCACTCCCTGCCACTCGGCTCGAATGATGCGGCAGGTTTGAAGCAGTGGTGATGGCTTAGACTTGTTGATCACCCGAGCTTGACCATGCCTGTCAAGTACCACTCTCTGCTCCAATTCATAGCAGGGCGAGCCAAAGTCGACGTGGCTGTAGATCTCGAGGCGCATCTCCGGCGGTAGCTCGAGAATGAAGCAGCGGTCTGTACGGATCGACTGTGCATCTGCCATTGCTTGGGAGGCTTGATGGTGAGCTCCTTCAAGAGTCTCGATGCGGTGTGTGCTAGGGAGCAAATTCAGTCG
Source organism: Oleoguttula sp. CCFEE 5521 (assembly GCA_036872775.1). Classification (NCBI taxonomy): domain Eukaryota; kingdom Fungi; phylum Ascomycota; class Dothideomycetes; order Mycosphaerellales; family Teratosphaeriaceae; genus Oleoguttula; species Oleoguttula sp. CCFEE 5521. The sequence continues at coordinate 6,919 of JAVRRP010000661.1, read as the reverse complement.
TCGTTGCACTACGTAGTCGATCAGCTTCGTAAAAGCGAGTGCTTGTGCTGTCACATGCCTGCGTTAGCATATGGTGCAAGCAGTTGGCAGGTCGACGGGAATGGAGTGTCCTTCACCGCCATCCTCCGGTTGCGAAGTACTCCATGCTTGTCGAAGACCACAATGTGCTTGATCTTCACCTGCTCCGGCGAAGTGAGGTAGCCGTAGATCTCGAGTCGAAGCTCAGGAGGGAGCTCAAGGAAGTGGCAGCGGCGCAAGGATGTTGTCGATGTAGCAGTCATCGTGACGGATAGCTTACAAGGTCTTGCGCCGCTACGAAAGGTAGCATTGGTGTGGTGTGGGTCGAAGAGGGAGATGTAGTAGAGACAAAGATAAGAACGAGCACACCAACAACTCATGACCGTGCCGTCACGTGCAGCCGACTGTCAAGCCGACAGTCTGAGGTGATAGTGAAGCTGACATGAAGTGAAGGGGTCCCGCTTCGCTCAATTCCGTGGGACATTAGCATGTTACGAAAATCGAGTCAAGAGAGGAGAGCTGCAGATCGCAGATCGAACGCCTGCAAGCTAGTGCCATCTCGATTCTTAGAAGCATCTTATAGACGCAAGTTTTCTGTCAACACATGCTTACCCGGAGCGATACACAGCGGACCTCTGCTCAACACTGCTTCGACACGCAAAAGCAATGCAGCTTGCCGACTCCCTCGTCGAGTGTTGCACCTCCCTTTCCACATCTCAACCGAAGAATGCTCATTCCAGCTGCCCACTTGGGCAGCATTGCAGTCGTCTGTGCAGCTACTGCATTCGATCTTTCAAGCCCAGTACCTAACAGCATAATGTGAACTTCGTTCTACCCTCACAGTCTAACGGAGGACCTACCTTACATACTTCTCCATGGCTTCCACAGTGAGAGGTCGCGCATCTGTGGCGCCCGAGTCCAGCTCCGCTGTAAGCATGCCACTGAACTACATCGCAACGACCGCACGACAAAGCCTGCCGACGACTGTGTGGCGACAGCACAGAGGGATGACGATCTTAACCTGCTGCAGATTGCCCGCCGCTTCGATGCAGCCTCTGACTTCGATCAGCGCACGCACGAGCTCGGCACCCATGACTTCGCCACTGGTGCTTGTGCTCTGCAACCGCACGACCAACTCGCGTGCGCTCGAGATAGAAGTTGAGTTTGCCAGCTTCTCTAGCTTCTTGTACGCCTCGTGACGATCCCGCTCGTACTTGCTCTTGATTGCCCGGAATCCTTGGTCGCAGATCGTGAGAGAGACGCGGGTAGCGGGATATAGCAGAGACCATGTCTCATCGCGGATTGTGCGGCAAATCAGCTGCACTGCTGGAGTCGGCGTGTTGTCTTTCAGGCGGAATACTCTCTGCTTGTCTTGCAAGACCACTTTCTTGAGCGTGAACGTCGTAATCTCATCCAAGTAAGAGTGGATGTGGGGTCGCATTTCTGGAGGTAGCTCTAGTAGCAAGCAACGGCCGGGGCTCAGTGCTTGTACTTCCGCCATGGTGTCTTGTGCTGCGAGTTGGTGTATGTTTGTCGCTAGGGGAGGAGATGATGACGAGAGCTACAACTCGAAGTTCAGACTGTGGAAGCTGCAATCCTTACATTTAGTGAACGCGCCAAGACCTGCGCCTGACGCCTGTCGCATCTTCACGCGGTTGCGAGCTGCACTTCACTCTTCTTCCATGACGAGACAATTCAGTCGAACGAGTTAAAACTCGGAACAATCAGGGTGTTGCCCTTGCCCACGTCGGCGGCTGCCCTCGCTATACTACCCCGGCCATCGCACCCCGCGAGCGTTCGTCTGCACTCCCTAGAGCCCGGAAGAAGACGCCGACGAGAGTCTTTGCATCTTGAGCGGCAGTCTGTGGACCTTGGGAATTTGCCATTGTCGATGCCAGGAGCTGCAGCCGCGCTGCTTTTCCGATTGACTTTCAGTGTATTGCCTGACGCCATGCTATGGCGATGAAGCTAGCAGGCAGCGAGATGCCGTATTGCGTTCTCGACCGCCACTACAAGTCAAGTTGCATCAGCTATCCATCACGAAGCGACTCGAGTCTTCCTGATCCTGTCGCCCAATCATGAGAGCACATTTCATCCAGGTCTGTTGCTACTCACAGCGCACCGACAGCCCTGGGGTCAGCGCAACGGTTCTCGATCGTTGCAGAGGGGCACGGCCGCGAAGTGCATTACCTGCCATACATAGCAAGCCGCTCTCATCACAGGCGCAGCCTCTTCTTTGGCATGCGGGTGATGCATGCAAATGCTTTGGCGAAGTCGCAGAAAGCACGACCGCCATTGACCTGAAGTGAATGACGGGGATACCTTTCTCCGACCGATCTCATGACGTATTTCCGTCCTCCAGATCGTAGATTCGATCGCAGGGACGGGCAGGGAGTAAGATACTGCAGTAATGGCAGAAGTGCTGCTCTGTAGCCACAGGTAGGCGCGTACTTTCTCCAGCATTATCGCGTTTTTGCGCGTTCTTTTCATGTTTGCTGCCTTGCTTAGAAGGAGCCGCATTGCTCTTCATCACCACTCTATCATCACAGCACCAAGATCGAGTCCACTATCCCTCATCCGCTGCTCTTCAGTCATGGCGGCGACAAAGCGCAAGCACTCTGCCACGTTGGGGGCTGGAGCGCAGTCGAATGGCGCGACGCCGCCCTTAAAGCGACGCGCATCAGCTCGCAATGCGTCTACCGCAGCAGCATTGAATCCAGACGAGCGCGAGGACATCTTCGACGCGCCTGGAGCTACACGTGCTTCGCCCGACAATGTGCCAAATGGAGATATTGTGTCTGGACTGCTAACTACCAGCAACGGCGTGAAAGAGGAGAGTCCCTTGAGCGATGCACCAGATCTCGTCGAGGCACCAAAGCCAAAGCGGCAGCGGGCAAAGAAAGTGGCGCAGGCATCGGCAGCAGATGTACTCGCAGCTGAGAGCGCCGTGGTAGCTGTCGTAGATGCTGCTGAAGCAAAGACACCTGTCAAGAAAGGACGTGGCAAGAAGAAGGAAGTCAAGGTCGAGGAGGAGACAGATGCTGCTTCAGTCGTCTCGGCTACACCAGCGAAGAAGGTCGCAAAGAAAGCAAGCAATGAGGACGGACCAGGTGACCCAGAAGCAGATGGCGATGAAGATGCAGACCCAGAAGAGCTAAAAGCTGCCCTTGCGAGACCACCAGCAGTCAACAGCTCCTACCTGCCCCTCCCCTGGAAAGGTCGCCTTGGCTACGCTTGTCTGAACACCTACCTTCGCGCCTCCAATCCTCCGATCTTCTCCTCTCGAACCTGTCGGATTCAGTCAATCCTCGAACATCGCCATCCCTTTCAGCACCCGGACGAACCCGAACACGCAACCAAGAACCGTCCAGATCGAACACTGCCCTCAGACGAAGCATTAGGCCACAAGTACGTGCAAGAGATCTGCCTCGCGAATGTACGAGACATCGAGAAGATGATCCGATGGAATGACAAATACCACATCCGCTTCCTGCGCCTCTCGAGCGAAATGTTCCCCTTCGCCTCCCACCCGGAATACGGCTATAAGCTCGCCCCATTCGCATCGGAAGCCCTCGCCTCCGCTGGTCGCGTGATCGCCGAGCTCGGCCACCGCGTAACGACGCATCCAGGCCAGTTCACACAGCTCGGCTCACCGCGACCAAGCGTTATCGAGAACGCGATCAGAGATCTAGACTACCACGACGAGATGTTCTCCCTCTTAGCCCTTCCAGACCAACAGAACAAAGACGCAGTCATGATTCTCCACATGGGCGGCGTCTTCGAAGGCAAAGCCGAAACCGTTGCTCGCTTCCGAGAAAACTACGCCCGCTTATCGCAATCCGTCAAGAACCGTCTAGTCCTGGAGAATGACGACGTGTGCTACACTGCCCATGACCTGCTCCCCATTTGCGAAGAATTGAACATCCCTTTCGTGCTCGACTGGCATCACCATAATATACTCTTCGACGCTGAGCAGTCCCGAGAAGGCAGCCAAGATATGGCGGATATCATGCCGCGCATCCTCGCGACCTGGCGACGCAAGGGTATAACGCCGAAGATGCACTACTCCGAGCAGACGCCTGCTGCTATCACAGGCCGGCAACGGCGGAAGCATAATCCGCGCGTGTGGAGCCTGCCGCCTTGTCCGGATGATATGGATCTCATGATCGAGGCGAAGGACAAGGAGCAGGCTGTTTTCGAGCTGATGCGGACGTTCAAGCTGCCCGGGTTTAATAGCTTCACGGACCTCACGCCTTATGAGCGGCGGGATGATAATAAATTTGCGGATTCCGTTGCTGGACAGCGGCGGATCGCGAAGGGCGAGACATTCGACATGGTGCCGGGGGAAGAGGTTGGCATGGGCGGGCCCGATGGAAGGGTCTACTGGCCTGTAGGCATGGAAGAATGGCTACGGCCGAAGAAGCGGGAGGTGAAACCCAAGGTCGAGGATGACGTTACGAAAGCCGAGAAGGCCAAAGCAAAGTCCAAAGCGGCGGCGGAGAAGGCGTACAACGAGCGTCAAGCAGCTATCAAAGCCGAGACTACTGTAGGCGCCGATGGTGTGAAGCTCGAAGACCCAGGCGAAGGCAGCGACGAAGGCCTCACGCCCGCTACGAAAAAGGCCAAAGCCGCTATGCGCAAGAAAGCCGATGCCGCCATCGCCAAAGCTAACCTCAAGATCGAGGAGGCTGAAGCCAGAGCTGCCGTCAAGATCGAAGCCGCTGAAGCCCAAATCCCCTCCAAGCCAGCAGATCCCAAAAAGAAAGCCGCGCCCAAGCCGAAGAAGGCTAAGGCCGAGGTAGAGCAATTGACGCCTAGTGCGTCCGATGAGGCGGAAGAGGCTAGCAGTGAGGAAGCGGAGTTTGAGGGGGATGAGAGTGAGGATGGGGCGCCTACACCTAGGAAGCGGCCGGGTCTGCCGCAGGGACGCAAGAGTGCGAGGGGTGGGAAGGCGAGGGTGAGTTATGTGGAGGAGGATGAGGAGATGGAGGGGATGGTCAGTTGAAGAAGGATTGGTTGGAGGGCTTGGGGTCTGCATAGCGATCGGCTTGGGAACACAGCATTAGCGACATACTGTCTTTCAGATGGACAGCGAGATTTAGATGAGATTGCAGAGTTGCCATCCAACGTACATGCTAGTGGCAGAAGAAGCGAACCGCTCAGCGATTTTCTGTACAAGGAGAACGCTAATGTATGCAACACCGCGACAGTGAAAGGAAAACTACACTGTGGGCGAGAGCCGGGCCAGTGTCCTTGACGGTCTCTCCAGTGCACAAGTAGCAGCGAGTTGTTATCGCAGTGCGGGACATCCTAGCAGTGTCGACAACGGGGACCCCTCGAGGGGTCTGCTTCTTTAGTCACTCGCGTGAATGTACTACTTGCTCTACCATGCCCTCTCCTCCCCACGCCATCTCCCCTACATCAAACGTCCTCGTCCTGGTAGGCCACGTTGAGAGCGGCTCGCCTTCCCCTTCGAACTCCTCAAGCACAATTCTCCGTCCTTGGGACTCGGGCTTGAATCGGGCGCACACAAGGCGAATGTGGCTAGCGTCCATGCGTTCGCCACAGATGACTATATCTGCGAATCGCGCGGCTTCCGGAACGGGCTTTGCGCAAATTGCATCAGTGTCAGGCTCTTCGTTTCCGCAATTCAAAGCGTCGGCTCTGCTTTCCTCAAGCTTGATGACGGCGTCCGCGATGGCGGCGACGACCGGCGACCACCGCAGTCCTTCCCGTCGACGGTACTTACGCAGCAACGCTACTGCTCGAGAGCGTGTCGGAAGATCTCGAGACTTCGTGGCAATGATGTGCAGCGCAGGTAAGACTCCACGATCGTGGGATATACTCGTCGCTTCGTCACGCGACTGTGCGCGCGTTCGCAAGTGGCTGTGGGCCAGATACGCTTCAATGACATCTAAGATCTCGGTAGACTTCAGCGCAAAATCATCCGTCGACATCTCGGAGGTAGCTCGACAGGTGGAGAGACTATGGAGTGATGTGAAGTGCCTTATGCGCAGCAATTGGGCGCACCGAGACTCGCCAAGGCGGTGGGTGGCAATCATATCTGACCATGCTTGAAGACTTTCGAGTACGGTCATTCTGCGTGTCTCGAGCGTAGATGTTCCTGGTACAGCCACCGAGCGACTGTGGCAGTAGGTCAGGCAGAGTCGGGCTGCATGATCGAGGTCCGGGCGATCTTGCCAATACGGTGCAGCTAGGGATCGGAACTCGTGCAGGATGGCATGCCCTTCGGCTATGAGCGAGGTGAGTTGACTTGATAGCTGCTTTCGCAGTGGGAAGATGTGTTGTGTAAGCTCTCGCTGGGTCGAGGTCTGGGTTTCGATCTGGTCTAGCAGAGGCGCTAGATCCTCTTGCAAGCGGTCGAAGGTAGACGAGAGATCATTCGTTATTGCGGGTGACTGCAGTCGAAACGTAGACTTGGCATAACTGTCCTCGGCTTGCAGCTGGTCGACTAGTCTGCGGGCTAGAGTATAGTGTATGAAGGCCGTATGCTCATCCTCGAAGAGTATCTCGAACGTGATTAGGAGCAGGCAGGTGACCAGGACTGGCTCCAGAGCTGCTTTATGGTGCGTCACCTTGTCGATGTGGGCCTGTAGCGCGGACAGCGCTTTCCCGTAGAGTTTCCTTGACAGCGTTTTGTCGTCTGTAGACATTGCGACCGCGAGCGACGCATGGGTAACACTTATGTTCGCGCGGTGAGCTGCCCCGACTGCTGTGATCGCACGAAGCACCGGCTCAGACTCAAGACTCATCTGCAATGCTAATCGTACCCATGGGCCGGCTGGCTGGATCAGCTGTAGCGGTTCAGCAGTTTCTCTGCGAAAGTATTCGTAGGCGTAAAGTTCTGTAGCGCGCATCGTCCAAGCCAATTTGGAGGTCG
>JAVRRP010000660.1:0-15196 GCA_036872775.1 Oleoguttula sp. CCFEE 5521 | reverse complement strand
TACGGTCCCATTCGCGGCGTTCAAGTCGTCGGTTTGCCGGCCGAAGATGTCGCCCCTTGGGGCCCTTTGGCTGGGTTCGGGGTTGTGGGACTTGGGGATGAAGTCATTGATGTCGCACCGCCTCACTTCCGTCCTGCCGTCTCGCTCAATCCATTTGAGATTGCCGTCGCCGTCGGAAAAGACGATTCTGCCGCCATGCGGGACGGCGGAAAGCAGCTTTGAGGCGGAGGCTGTTTGGCGGTTTTGGTAGGTCTTCACTTTCTCGACCGATGCCGAACGTAAGAGATGCGACGAGGGCAGATCGAAGAGCTCGAGGCTGCCTTTGCCTTTGTAGGCTGCGGCTGCAAGGAGGGTTGAGCCTAGGGTTGAGCGGGCCGAAAGGAGTGGGTATGGAAGAAGGGATAGTGAGGCTATGCGAGCGCCGGAGTGCAGCGTTCCGAGAAGGCGGGGAAAGTGGCGGATGTCGTAGTTTAGCAGAGAGGTGAAGCGGCCGGCTGTCCAGAGGGAGTTTGAGTGAGGGTGGTGGAGAAGGGCTAGAGGACCGGGTTGAGAGAGGGTGGCGTGGTGGGATGTAGGGCCGGCTATGTGCTCTGCAGTTGCAGGGGGTCGGTAGGGATCGCGGGAGTCGTGGAGGTGGATTGTGTGATTCGTGCCTACCGCTAGAGCCTCGGAGGGGGAGGTCGAGGACAGGGTCGTTATGGAAAATGGGTACGATCTCGAAGATATCAGTTGGAGGGTATTCAGGTCGACTTCCCGGAGCGCGGACTGGACTGCAAAGAAGGCTTTTCGACTCGCAGTGTTGATAGAAACGCATTCTACTGCGCCGGTCTCGGTCATTATTGCGTGACTCTCATTGGGGTCGATCCGTCCTGTGAGGAGACCCAGCTTGCTGCGCGAGAGCAGTCGTCCAGCGCCGCCGGATGTGAGAGTAGAGCGGGAGGCGATGTCGAATATGCAGATGCTACCGTCGTCCAAAGGCGCGACGATGTGCTGTGCGTCGGAGTTGGATGCATCGCTCAATAACGCTACACCAGTCGCTTCTCGTAAAGTCTCCTTATCGTTCACGTCCGGTCGCGGCAACTTGATCCATTCGACGCTGACATCAGCGTGTCTTTGGACAAACTCCTCGTAGTAATCGACCCGTTCTCCAGGATAGCCAGGCTCCCAATTTGCCAGTGCTCGTTGCCACTGTCGTCGTTCCGTGTCCACTGGACCGGATCGTCGTTCGTCTAACATCGTCGTTGAACTGGCGTCTTCGTCGTCCGATCGCGGCGTGGGAACTGCGGTTACCGCATTGCGAAGCTCTGCTAGTCGCGAATCCTGAGCCGCGAGGAGTTGCTGGCGACGAAGCTGGCCTTCGGCTCGAGAGTGGCTGAAGCATTCGAGTTTCCAGACGAGGTTGTCTCTGCCTAGGGTGACATATCGACTTGACAGGCGTTGAATCGTTACGATCTCACGATCCTCCAAGACTGGGAAGATCAGTACCTACCTGGGTCACCATTGCTGTCGCTGCGGAGAATACCTACATTGTAATAGATGGAGGATGACCTCATCTGGTAACCGATCCATCATGGCCCAAGAAGACTGACTCTCGGTCAAAGTGATCGATCGATCGATAGTGATACCATCCGTTACGTCGGTTCCTTACCTTCTCTAGAGACAATGTCAGTGGGAAGAGGTAGTCAATGCAGGGGTCCCTTCTTTCATGTATGAGCGATATGCCGAGGCCCGTGCGCGTAGTTGCAGCTGTCGCGTGGGCAGTGCATGACGGAGATGACAAAGGAACACTTGTCGCTTCAACGTGATTTGTATTGCACGAAGTACTTGGTGCTTTTGACTGGAGGAATTGTGGTGTTGAGGAGGAGGATGTTGTCCACTTTCGTCACAGGACCTTGCACACTTCATCATCGCCCAAGATGAAGCGCAGCAGTTGGCGCATCCTGCCGCCTCTTCTGCTACTGTTTTGCTTGTTCATTGCCGCCGCTATCGCTGCGGACCAGGTGGTGGAGGTTGATACTGAGGCAGAGGAGACGTATAGCTATTCACATCAAGCATCAGAGTCGGCGCGGTGGACCGATCAGAGCCGGCCCTCGGACGGCAACGACTACAGCGAACATGAAGGCAGCAACTACAGCGCTGTTGGCGAGGCATCCGTCATACTGCGCAAGATCAAGCCGGCGAGCATATCAAAGCTCACGCAGTATGCTCGGAAGCCAAAGGGATTTGTGGGATCGACGGTCTACTACGCGAAGGAAGCATTCGTGCTGCTCTTCATGAACTCGCCGAGGAGTGAGAACTTGATATCCACGACACCGCAGGAACCTTCGCAGAAAAGTCTGGCCCAGCCTCTCGCAAAGGCTGTCGAGATCTTGGAGGCAGCTGCTGACGGTGGCGATGTGGACTCGATCTTCCTCCTGGCGGAGATGAACTTCTACGGCAACTATACACACCCTGTGAACCATGGCAAGGCGTTCCGGCGGTACAAGCAACTTGCGGATCTTAATGGGAATAGCACTGCGCAGTCGATGCTGGGCTTCATGTATGCGACTGGGATCGCGCCTGCGATCCCTGCAGATCAAGCGAAGAGCATGCTCTACCATACCTTTGCGGCAGAGCAGGGCAACACGCGGTCCGAGATGACGCTAGGATATCATTATCATGCCGGGATCGCCACACCTAGAAATTGTGACGAGTCTGTCAATTGGTATCGGCGAGTGGCGGACAAGGCAATAGACTACTATCGTTCCGGACCACCTGGAGGACACAGCTTAGGGAAGAGCGCGTACCGGATTGCAGATGATAATGGTGGAGTCTTTGGCGAAGGCGCGAGTGTCAGCTCTGCTGGCGTACACGCGAAGCAAGGCGGACCCACGAGTGATGCGTACGCAGAGGCGGAGGATGTCTTGGAGTATCTGCACTTCCAGTCATCGAAAGGCATTCTCAGTGCGACATTCGGCTTGGCGCGATTGCACTACGATGGCAGCAGAGGTTTGACGCGAGACTACAAGCTAGCCAAGACTTACTTCATGGAGCTTGCGAGACAGTATTGGGATCCTAAGGGGCGTCTCAAGACTGATCTTGGACCTGGCGTAGAGAAGCTTGCCAGTAAGTCTGCCGGCTATCTAGGTCGCATGTTCCTGCGTGGCGAGGGAATGCAGCAAAGCTACAGTAAAGCCAAGATATGGTTCACGCGCGGTGTCGCCAATGGCGACGCTCTGAGCCAGTACTCACTTGGCTTGATGCATCTCGAAGGACTTGGCGTCGAGCAGAACGTCAAGAAAGCTGCCGACTACTTCGGTAGCGCAGCAGACCAGGACCTCGCAGTCGCGCAGACAAATCTTGGAATACTCTTCCTTGACCAAGGCGACATTCCCACAGCTACACGCTACTTCGAATTGGCTGCTAGGAACAGCCACATCGAAGCGTTTTACTACCTCGCCGAGCTCAACAATGAAGGCATCGGCCGCGATCGCAGCTGCAGCATGGCAGCAATGTACTACAAGATTGTCGCTGAGAAAGCCGAAGCAATCTGGTCTCCCGTATCAGAAGCCAACACCGCCTACGAAGAAGGCGACACTCCTCGCGCTCTGCTCTTCTACCTACTAGCCGCCGAGCAGGGCTCCGAGAACGCGCAAGCGAACGTCGCTTGGTTGCTAGACCATACACCTCCGCAATGGTCTCCCTTGAGTTTCCTCCTCTCCTGGGTCCGTCCGTCTTCCGCTTCGGCATCTGCGACCTCCGATGCCCACTTAGCATTGACGCACTACACCCGCAGCGCCAAGCAGAACAACATCGACTCCCTCGTCAAAACAGGCGACTACCACCTCTCTGGCCTCGGCCTCGCGTCTTCCCTCCCCTCCCCAGAAACAGCAGCAGCCTGTTACGCAGCAGCGACAGAAACGCAGCAGTCCGCTCTTGCGCTCTGGAATCTAGGCTGGATGCACGAAAACGGCCTCGGCATAGCGCAGGACTTCCACCTCGCGAAACGGTACTATGACGCCGCCTTAGAAACACACCGGGAAGCCTACCTCCCTGTGCACCTTTCGCTTATCAAGCTGAGGGCGAGGAGTTGGTGGAATGGCGTCACTCACGGCGGTGTCAATCCCATTGACGCGCCTGATGGGGATGGTGACGCGGCCCCGACGAAGAACCGCTCATTTTGGGAGTGGATGGAGGATTTTCTGCAGGCTGATGCGGAGATGACGGCTATGGAGCAGCAAGAAGCCGATGACTGGGATGCGGCGCACGAACACGGCACCACCTCTGGGGGTGAAGAGTTCTGGGCCGATGGCGAGGACATCGACAACGAAGTCCTTGTCACTCTCCTCCTTGGCGGGCTGATCGCAGTGTTGGCTGGTCTGGTGTGGTGGCGGCAGCGAGAGGCGAGAAGACTGGCGGCACAGCAAGCGGTGCAGCATGGCGGGCAGCCGCCTGCTGAAGGCCAGCAACAGATTGTGCAAGGGCAGCAGGCTGATGGCGGTTTCTTCCCACAGCCTGGCGAGCCGGGCTGGAATGACTGGGTTGCTGGGGGCGTGGGGCATTGATGGGATGGGGTATTACATTGAAGGCGTTCATTGAAATGGTGTGAGGTGTACAGATTTTTGATAGGGTTGAGAAGTGTACATCATTCGAACTTCGAACCATACTTCCTCCCATGATCCCAGACTTCATAGTCCATGAATCCTCGATGGAACTGCTATTGTCAGAGACCACAAGAACGAGGTGAGGTGAGTGCAGTGCCGTGTCAGGGCCGAATAACCATCACTCTCCAGAAGTATATCACTAGAATACTCTCTGCCATGAGTGAGAAGGTAGAAGCTGTGAGAAAGGCACACGGACGTCCCATGACCACGATGCGTCTTGCTCAGTATGATCATATTCGAGCTTACATACATGTAAAACTTAGTGAAAAAGTTAAATCACCGCCCATTATACTGTCCAGTCATCAAAGATAAGGCGCCTCCAACCTCAAATTTCCTGGTCGCGTTGTGTCGTCCATGACCCTGAACCTCGTGCCAGCAACCTTCGTCTCGTCAACTCCTCTGTCATAGAACTCGTTGTGCGGCGCATGCGCAAGAGCAGCAACAAGCGTCTGCGTCAGACTCGTGCTCTGCCTTCGGTCCATGAGCCCGAGTACAAACTGCGCCAAGACTACCAGCGCACCGGCAATCACAATAGTGATGCCCAGATAAGTAGTACGAGAGCTCAAGCCGTACGCCCAGACTTGTATGCGCGCGTTACGTTGCAATCGCGGCCACCAGTCCGTGCCATCGTCTGTGGACTTCGTGGTGCCAGTATCCCAGTCGAGCAGAGAGAGGGTATGAAAGATGGGTGTGAATACAGATGCAGAGAGCGAGACAGAAAAGGGGATCTCGGGGTCTTCGACCTCGGTGCGGAGGTAGTTCATGGTTTTCCGTAGCATTTGGGCGGTCGTCCGGTGCGCGGGCAGCGTGGCGTTGTTGTAGTCTAGAGACATTGCGGCGAACCACCAACTTGGGTGTAAGCTGAGTTGGACGTAGTCGGCGTTGTAGATATCGTTTAGTGTTGGTAGGGAGGGCGTTTGTACGAGACGCATTGGGTTTGAGAGGGTTGCGGGGTCGAATGTATACTGTGTAAAGGCGGCAAATACGACACAGTCGACCACCATGCTGCCGCTCTGCCCGTCGGCGTACTTGTAGAAGAACGTAGTCACGGAATCTGATGCATTAGATGTGGAAAGGTCGTTGTACTCTTGTCCGAAAAAGTAGTCCCAATCACAGTTGAGATGCATCGCTTCAGTAGTGGTGTTGTCAGGCAATGGCCCGATGCATTCGGGTTGGAAAGTCGACACGGTCCCGTTGTCGAACTTGTGAGGCGAGTCGGCGAAGACGCCGTTTGGTAGGAAGACCACTCGATCTGATGCAAGGATGAAGACGTCTAAGTCAGGATGCGTGCTGCCGTTGGAGGCTGTGTCCGGTTCGCCAACCGTCAACGTGGCGCCGACGACGTTTTCGCCCCATCCATCCCCCTCGCGGCTGTACTTGATGCAGCGTGTAAAGTTATTCCCAGCATCGATCGCATAGATCAGAGCGTAGTCGCTGACACAGATGACTGATCTGTTGGCGTCAATATCTGTTGTCCACCATGTCGATTGGAGATTGATGTTCGGATAGAAACCGACGATCGGGCCTACGCGTTGGACCTCCATCTGCAGACTTTTGTTGTAGGCAGCGTAGCTCTGATATTCACTGCTCGACATGTTCAGTTTCCCGGCATCTGCACCAAGTGATATGTTGGCGATTATGCGCTTGTCGTCACTGAACTCCTCCACGAGCTGTCGAGAGGGCACCCAGAGCAATTGGGAGTCGATCTCATGGGCAGCGAAATCCTTGGTCGTGTTAACGTAGAAAAAGACGTCGTTCTGTTGTGTCATCCTCGCCAGAAGATGACCGTCGCGTGACTCAACGATGGAGGCTGCCGTTGTAGCTGCCCAACTATCTAAGCTCAGGGCCCATTTGTTGGCGCAAGTGAAGTTCAGGGAATCGAAAGGGGCCGTACCACAGCCGGAATCTCTGAATGCCCAACCGTCTGTCAGAGGCTCAGCGTACGTGAAGCCCTGAAACCAGGTATCTCCGACCTTTGGTGTATCCAGCCACTGCAGTGCAGGAATGACGAGTACAGCAGTCGCTGGGCCCATGAGGTTGCAGAGAATGCATAATAGTGTAGCCAATATGATGATGGATAAGCCGAATCGTTTGCGATGTGTCTCATTGGGGCCGGCATGTCCCTGACGAGTTGAAGACAGATTCTTCCACAGCTTATGGTCCATCATCCTCAGTGGGTCAGCGAATTCAATTGGGAGAGTCATGTGCCGGATTGGCAGACCATCCGAATGAGTGGCCCTGCGCATGACCACAAGATACACCAGTCCGGCAGCGACAAAGGCAAACCAGATCTCCAAGATCTTCGAGATAAGCTGCAAGAAGCCGAGCAGGTTATGGCTAGTGCTATCGAAATGCCCTATGCGTTGCTGAGGTACAGAAGAGATGTTGTCGTTCGCCTGGACCCAACATGTCCCCAATGGACACCATGCACTCGCGCCAATAGTGTGTCCACCTATATTGAGAACTAAGAGCGCCACTGCTGGAGCTAGCCAGGCCAGAGAGAAGAGCTGCAGTATGATCGTCGACCTCCATGACCGTGCGGGCTTTCGCTCCGAGGTTTGTACGGGGTCGGTCGTGTCCTGGACTTGGTTGCTGTGTGCCTCATCCGACGGCGTCGGTTCGTAGAGAGCTGTCGTAAATACAGAAGGCTGCTTCTCTGACGACGCCATGTTAATGCTGTCTCGTAGCTTGGGATTGCCAAGTCCACGCTAAGGTGGTACCTAGGGTGAGGGCGAGGGCGGTTGTCTCCTTGATCGAGAACGAGATCGAACCAAATTCCCGTGGACACTCGTGTGCTTCTCGCTGGCGCTCTCCGTCAGAGTGGTGGGTACAGAGTTGCCAGCATATGCCTTGGCCGGAATATCAGACTGTTAAGCGGAAAGCGTAGCAAAGTCGCGACACCAAGTCTGCTAGACTCCCTCAAGGCGCAGTATCGTCGATGACGGAAGGGAACAACGAACTGAATGTACTTCTCTCTTACACCATATAGGGCTTTGCGCTTCTGGCCCCCATGCGGCAGCTAGTAGCAGCTTTACCTTGGCAAACGCCTTCCCATGCGGCTGAGAATAGGAACCCTGCACTGTAATATAAACTTGATGCTCTCGACTGACCTCGGACCCGCAGTCAATCGAGCCTTATCCTGTCGTCAGAACAATTCCCGGGGGAGTAGACTCACGTCTCTGCACGCGAAGCAATCTCGTGCCTGCCCGAAGCTGAGTCCAAGACTTGAAGATACACACAGTGTCGCGCAGCACCGACCATCGCATCGCATGCATGCTAACGACCCTAGTCATTTTGCAACACCACCTTGAACGCGTTGTCTCATACAGTAGGGGCGGATTGGGAGTCTGAAACGCATGGTTCGAGAGCTGAAGTTGGTGGCTGCGTTAGTGATCCTCCCGAAGTCTTGGCATGGCACGTGCATGGGTCCATTTCGGGATCCTCATCCAGTAGTCGGCCCAAGTAATACTTCGCGAGGGGTGGGCTGAGATCGGGCTCTGTAATTGCTGTAGCATTATTGCCCTTACCACTTTGCACACCTTCAGCTATGCTTGTATCAGAATGCTGCTCCATCTCCCGCGCTCCTCCGGTTTCAGAGCCTTGCATGTGCTTCTGCTAACTTGCGGTCATGGGATCGATGAGCCTCGCGACACTGATGGCCAATCGCGGATCTAGCCAGAGGGTGGATTACGTGCATACGAACTGACGTTCACACATGCCAGTGTCCACGATCAAGGCGACGTAGCATTGCCAGGGCTACCACTTCATCGACGATGTTTCGGCTGAGACGAAGTGTTCACCATCTCCTAGTTCCACCTCGATCTCCTGATGATATCCACTGACGCTCACCAGCGTGATGTCATCCCAGTCTCCCTCCAACGCAGCATCATGAGCTTCTTGCTTGCGGGCAGAGGTGATGGCAGCGGGCGACATGCTGCGACGAGGCGTCGGTGTGCTGTCGCCTGTGGGCGCATTGGCCGCAAGTGTTCCTGGTGTGGATGAGTCGTAATTGAGACGTCGCCGCTTTGGCGTATGCTCTTTAGCCGGAAATGTCGATGCTAAGGCTTTGGTCATCTCTGCCTGAAGCTGTGTTGCAGGAGCCGTGAGTGAGTGTGCCGGCTTCTCTGACGTCGATTGATGCCCAAATAAGCGATGAAGGGATGTTGGAAGCGCTGGGCTAGGCGAGCTCGGTGCAGCTATCTCTGAGTGACTCGATGTAAGCATTGGCGCCGTTCCCGACGCGGCGTCCAATACTTCATGGTCGACCTCATCATCAGGAAGATGACCGCGATCGTCGTCTGATGCGTCATCCTCGCTACCCTCACGCACCGCAGCAACCTTTCGCTTGTCGGGCTTCTGATTTCGCTGCCTTCTCAGCATCACACGGTCGTGTGTGAAGTTACAGACGCTGTCGTACAGGTGTCCGAAGAGAAACGTCATGGACTGCTCGCGGCCCCAGTGGGTGTCGTCCACGGTGCAAGGATGTACGTCTGTGGGCTTGAAGACTTCAAGAAGATGACAGAGCTCTGTGTACGACGAATGGCGGGAGTACGGGAATGTCTGTCAGTTGTCAGCGCTGCTTGTCTCCCTGCTGTGAACTATGTGCTCTCGTGAAGTTTCAAGGGCCGCTTATGTTGCTATCGACTGCACCACAGCAAATCAAATGCCGAATGGTATGTTTACGAAATGCTGAAGCTATGATGAATCCTTTCCAGCGGATCAACGAGATCTGCCGATAGTGCTCGAGCTGGAATATACGCGTCGCAGCACAAGAAATCGGCAAACGATCTGGACTGCAGGCAGAGAAGGGGTCACTTACGATTCGGTTCGGCAAGTGGTCTGCTCTGCGCTTCGACCCCTTTGGCGTGAACGGCGCAGCTTTCTCCAACTGTTCACCTTCCTGTTTAGCGGCAAGACGCACGAGAGCAGGTACTAGACTGCTCAATGACAGCTCGTCGGCATCCACGCCCAAGCCACCCTCTGCCGTTGTCTCCATGTGAACTTCCAGCAGGGCTGCAAAATCCAATGCGATCGTCTGCCTAGGATCTTCTATCAATGAAGCGACCAACCGCATGACACTCTTCATAGCTTTGGGCTGCCCGTGCAGCTGATCTGTACATAGCTTCATCAGTGCGCCGAGTTGGGCAAGATCAAACACTTCGAGCTCATGTTGCTGATCGAGGTCACCTTGACCACCGCCGGCGCCAAGTTCAGCAATTTCGGTGCCATTGTGACGTGAGATAATGGGCGTGATGCGTACGAAGTCTGCACATTTTTGTCAGCTGACATTGGTCCTATCGACGGTACGCTCCCACTTGCCTCTCTTAAAGATATCGCAGCACGTCCCTTGCTCACAAGAGTGTACTCTTGCCGATGCGTCCTCAGTGAGACATCCACGATGTAGATGATTGCCGAAAGTGAAGCCTACCAGCCCTGGTCCCTCCAGTGCTTTCGGATCGGATCCCGTCACGAGTGCGCTATATAGCTTGAAGCGATAATTGTCGACATGTATGCGACAGCCAAGAAAGCTAGACAGAGCAACCCACACGTCCTCATAGCCGAACGTCCAAGAGTCGAAGTAGAAGACCGTATCACCAGGGTATTTTGCCACCTTCTGCAAAAGTTCCGTGAGACCTTCCTGCTTCGGCTGAAAGTGCTTTGTATCGGTCCCTTTTGCTGGCAAACGTGGTGTCAAGGTACACACAGTCGAGTTGCTTAATCAACTTCTTGCCGTTGAAGCGAGCGTAAGGTATCAGTATCGGGTGTCTTGTCAGAGCGTTAACCCACCATATCTCGGAGCGAATATCGCCAGTGTACAGGATAGCTTTGCCATTGCCTTCGATCAGGAACATGACAGCACCGACGCAGTGGTTCGCATCCAGCAAAGTCACCCGCAAGCTGTGGTCTGGCGTCAGATCGATCTGGGTCGGAGTGTCGAGTGGTATCGCCTTAAGTAGCTTTCGTAGATGCTTGTACGTCTGCTTCCGTGTCTCCAAGATGCCCTTGGCAAAGTTCATCCGATGAGGATACTTCTCCAGTCGAAGCAAGATCTCCTTAGTGGCAGGCGAGCAGTAGATGAATGGAGACTTGCATGACTCCAGACCGGCGAGATGGTCGGAGTGCACATGGCTGAGGAAGAATGCGAGCGGTGGCGTTGATGCTGGATCAAGCGAACTGCGGAACTGGTCGATCCTGATGGAAGAAAATTCCTTGACTACGCCGTTGAAGGTCGACATGATGCTCGAGTAAGTACCACAGCTTCCTTCTCATACCTGGTCACGCCTGCTACACCGGCATACCTTGTCATGGTGATAATGAACTTGGAATAGTAAAAGAGGTGAAGTCGACCTCGTGGCGACCGCAAACCAGGGAAGGAACGAGGGACATCTCGCGACTTCGAAACTGATGCATAGGTAAGGTAGAGATCATTGCGCCGTTGAACCACGCTCCATCGATGATCCAGCGTTCTCCAAGTTCATAGAAAACAGGTCCAGGCTTTCATGAAAGGCACTAATGGTGTCAACTGCATGACCGTTGTCCGGGAGCGCCCGCATTGTGCATTGAAGTGAGGTGACGCTGAAGGTCATAGCTCCAGATACCGGCTAGAGAATACCTCCGTTACAATCAACACCTTCCTCCCCAACTCAGTACCTTGCCCATATTCCCAATACATAATGTCTATCGCCGCCCCTCGCGGGCCGCCCAAGCGCGGCGGTCCCACCGTCCTCGTCACAGATGCCCGCGACAAGCCCCGGCCTCCCCAATCAGCAATCAACCGCCCTGGCGCGGCGCGCAGGGACACTAGGGTGATCTCCGTCGACCATGTCCTGGCGTACTCCTCCGACATACCTTCCGCTCAACCGCGAGCCACACCGGGTCCTCGTCCTGCGGTCAGTAATCGAACACCTTCCGGTAGACACCCGGCGAACCCTAGGCTAGGTAGAGATCCGAACTTCACTCCTCGGAATACACCCCTCGGGGCGGCGCATATTCCGAGTCGGAGTAGCAAGGTCAGTGAGAAGCTGGTACTGCTACCGGAGGCGGACCATGAGAGTGATGACGAAGAAGGAGACGAGGAGGACGAGAGCGCGAAGCCGCCTGATGATGAGGAGGTGAAGAGACGGCGGTCAGGTAAAGGGGGAAAGAGTGATGCGGAGAGAAAGCCCAAAGCTCAAAGGATAGCGGATCCGGAGCTCGCGAGAGTCACAGCTTATTGCACGGCTCAGAGCTACAAGCTGCGGGCTATGGCGACGTTTGTGCGAGATCACCATGGCGCGAAGACGAAGCTGTATGATGATTGTCTGTATTGTGTCTACCAGCTGCCACTACTTGGCGGGAGTGATGGGCACAGAGTGAGGAGCAGTCCGGTGGTAAAGAACCCGGGCGGACGCAGTGTGCTGGACGAGCAGATCGAGGCAAATGAGAGGAGAGAGTATCGCGATGGATGGCGAGACGAGAGTAGCGAGTATTCGGTCGTCGGAAACGATGGGACGCATGCTGCACCGATAGCGCAGGAGGAGATGACCGAGATCCCTCAACAACGCGAGGAAGATGGACATCACTATCCAGACAACAACGATCCGCCGCATCCCCAAGACAATGCGCCCCACGAGCACTCAGAGCCCGAGATGCCCAACGGGCCCACGCGCCGTGAGAGCGAACATAGCACTCACAGCGTCGAGTCACCTTTCCCTTCACCTCATAACCTCGTTTCACCTACTGCATCGACAGTGGCCGAGGCGTACATCTTCAGCTACGGTGTTGCAGTACTATGGAACTTTACACTTCACCAGGAAAAGGACTTGCTCGCAGATCTTACCTTCTCTTCCGCCCTGTCAAAGTCATCACACAAATCACCCTTCACCCAAACGCCGATACCCACACAGCTACCACTCCTGACACGCCCACTGGACGAGTCTGAGTTCGAGACGGAGGAGTTCCACTCCCAGTACACACCTTCGATACCGAAGCCGAGGATATACAATGATATGATCACGCTGCGAACGAGCGATCACATGATCAAGCTGGCCATGTCGCATGCGATTGGTCAAAGCACGAAGCTGTCGTTCTTCGAAGAGCGTATGCAGCGGACGATGAGTGAAGCGCAGTATGTCCCTCGCCAACTCGCACTGCAAGGACGTCTTGGCATGAATCGAAAAGAGGTGGTAGGACTCGTTGGCCGGCTGTTCGAGGGAAGAGTGGATGTCAATCTCTGTAAGTGCCGTCTTCTCAACTTACCATCGAGGATGTCGCTCACAAATGCACAGCCTCAAACATGCTCGACGTCCCCAACTTCTTCTGGGACTCCGAGCCCACGCTACATCCTCTCTACCTCGCCGTCCGCGAATACCTCGAAATCAAACCCCGCATACAAGTCCTCAACGAGCGCTGTAAAGTCTTCCTCGACCTCGCCGAGATCCTCTCGGACTCCATCGCGGATGTCAAGATGACGCGCATCACGTGGATCATCATCGTGCTGATCTTGGTTAGTATATTGGTCACTTGTACGGAGGTGTTGCTTAGGTTTGCTATATTGGTGAAGAGTGGTGGGGCTGGTGGTGCTGGGAACGAGGGTGCGGGAGGGACGGTGTTTGGGATGGGGATGGGGGATGTGCCGGTGGGGTTCTCGACTGGGTTGGCGAGGATGGTGATTAGGAGCGTAAGAGGCTTGTGATGATAGATGTTGCAAGCGAATGTCCATAACCTTGGCACATATACAAGCGAGCACGCTAATAAGCGCCACATTTCTCGCGCCACCGGCTTGCCCATCCGAATGCATGGCATTTCGGGGTAGTCCGAACTCAAATGCCCATACGAAAGCCAATATCAGACGAGAGGGGTGGAACCACAACGGCTGTCACTTGCACGAGCGTCGCAAATCTCATCGCTTGTATTCCCGCATCGCGACGGTTCTGTTTATCACAGCATCGCGAACACGCCGGTAGGACCTGCACGGCTTGAATTGCGGCCGGGCGGTTTGGGCATTCTAGCCGAGAACCTGTCACCTCCCGTATGGGCTGATCCGCACGGTCCCTTCACTCCCTTGGGCTTCGAGGCTGCGGATAACAGAGGGTTCTCGTGTTGAGGGAATCGTCGATGGGTGTTACACGCTCGCGGTTATTCACTTGACTTACTCGGCTTCTTGACGTTCATTACCGGCGTTACCTAGCTGCCATCCACGAGGCACTGCTGGAGCGAGATCCGCTCCACGACCAGACTGCTTTTGCTCCAGCTCACGATACTCGTTCCAAGAGTCTGGGCGCGCTTCGATTGGCGACTTCACCGTGTTGGACGTGTTATTGAATGTATCTCAAGAGCTTCTCGATGTGCACGACTTGATATGGGAACCACGAATTCGAGGCGAGATCAAGCTCTGCGCGCGGCCATCTTGGCTGGGTGACAGGAAGGAAAGCAGGCGCTGGAGTCAACGCGGAGGAGGCGAAGCTATAGACACACGGGTTGCGACGACGTCGGAATAAGCTTGTGGAGTTTCTACTTCCTGCGAAGGAAAGTGCTGCCCAGGCTCGAGCACATCACCCCACGATGCGGATACCCATACGAGAGCAGCTCGCGCTGCTGATTCTCCTCTCCGCCCTGATCTCGCTCATGGTCATCTCGGTCGCGACATGGATCACCAATCACTCCTTTGTCCTCAGCCAGCGGTCAGAGCGGCTGACACTCACCGCGTCCCTTAAGGCCGCGCAGCTGTCATCGAATCTCAACATCATGCAGACTTCCGCTAATTTCGTGAGCTCGCGTGTGTTGATACAGTCGGCACTCATGCGCTACTATCAGGGAAACAACACTGCGGCGAATTGGGTGAGAGCGCAGGCGGATATGGCAGCTGCTATCAGTGGCGGAGGTTCACTGGGTCAATCACTGTTACTGCAGACTCAGGTGTATCCGAGAGATCCATCTGGCCCTGCCGGTCCCTGGTCGCTACTGAACGTGACGAGCTCAGACTTCAACAACACGCTTGAGCTGCCTTTGCAGGATTCAGATGGGGCTCAGGTACACCTTGGAGACAGTAGCGGACTTGGCTATCCGCCAGAGCTGTACCCGAACCTGACGTACCTAGGCAACTCGTCGTCCAACGGCTATCAAGCAGGCTACAATGGCCGAATTTTGAGCGCCGACAACCCCGACCTGTTCCTTGGACCCTGGGTCGTGGACGATTCGCTATCCCTGGTCTCGCTGACAATGCCGGTCATTAACAATACCTCTGCCGCTGATGTACTAGGTTGGTTGACTGTACTCATGGACGCTAAATTAATCTCAAACGTACTGTCAAATACTGACGGATTGGGCGAGACTGGCCAGACGCTCCTATTAGGACCTGCAAACACTACCAACAGCTTTTCTCGTGCATCCGTGAAACCGAGCAGTAGCAAGGCGAAACCTGATCCCGAGGTCCGGTACGTTCTTCCCTTGCCAAGTGGGGACAAGGAGCGGCACCCAGATCATGTCTACGGCACAGCCAACGCAGCATTCAGCGCGTCACAGTCCCCGGCCATCCAGGAGGCCCTCACCAGAAATGCTTCCGGTGATGGAGT
>JAVRRP010000659.1:0-15199 GCA_036872775.1 Oleoguttula sp. CCFEE 5521 | reverse complement strand
TGCTGTTGAGTAGCATTAATCTGCCGGGTGGGATTTTGAGGAAGAGGACGAGTGTGGATGAGTTGAATATTCGGTCGTTCTTTGGCGAGGGGGATTTGTTGGTTGCGGAAGTGCAGGCGCTGTTTCAAGACGGAGGCGCGAGTTTGCATACGAGGAGTTTGAAGTATGGGAAGCTGAGGAATGGTGTTTTCGTCAGTGTTGCGGGTATGGGTGGAGGCGCTGGTGTCGTGCGAGCAAGACGACAGATCTTCAGCGTCGCTACGCCAGGAGGTGAAGTCGATGTCATACTAGGCGTCAACGGCTACATCTGGATCTCAGCCCACGTCGCACCTCCTGCTACAGACAGTAAGAAGATTGGCATCAACTCGCTGGCGGACACTGTCACTGAGGCGGTGTACACGAGTCAGAACGATGAGATTTCGGAGGAGGTCAGAAGGGGGATAGCGAGATTGGCGGAGTGTGTGAGAGTGCTTGGAGAGGCTGGAGTTAAGGTGGAGGAAGGGACTGTGAGGAGGGCGTTTGAGGTTGTGAGTGAGATTGATGAGGATGAGGGGGTGGAAGGGTTTATTGGAGGGGAGAGGGCGGGGAGGGTCGTGAGGGAGGTCTTGGGAAGGGCATGAAACATTCAACGTCACTTGATCGGGCTCTCTTGCCGTCAGCTCCAACACGGGACTGGAGCGGGCTCCTTGGATGTTCTACCATCAAGCTGGAGCATCGCTTGATCCAGGGGTCTACCTACGGGATTGTGTCCACTGCTCGCGATAACGGCGATGACAACTTGCAAATAGGCAGCTCAATGCTTCCAGTGTGCGCAGTAAATAATGCAGAGGCACGACAGCGGTCATAACGACTGATCAGCAACACGACACGCAAGATCTCGTGCGCCGCCGGATCGTGGCAGAGTCGATCTGTGCAATGGGACACAATGACCACTGTTCCCTTTCGCGCTTCAGCGAGCACATCAAGCACAATCAGCTTCTCGCACATTTTCCCACTAACTCGGCATACAAGCATGCAAAGCGCGAAGAAGAAAGCCATGCATGTATGATACAATGCACAAAGCCAATCCCGACGCAACGGGCAGCTATCTAACATCCCACGCCCTGATAGGCCGACTTCAGCGCGAGCTTGGCGCAACCGCGCATATGCGACCTTATCTGGACTTTCTTCGGTCGCCTGCAGGAACACGAAGCTATGTTTTTCCAGAGTCAGCGACACGAACTCCATTGAGCGGGATACGGTGTTCGAATACTGTCCACCTGCAGTATGTGGCATAGCTGCCGCTGTCGGGAAGCTGCCGACCTGCGTGCTATTGGAGTTGATGAGGATAGCTTCTTTCCGCGTGGAGTAGATGGCGTCCGAGGATCTGACGGTGTGATGCTGTCGATGACAAGATCTCAGCATGCAGGTCAGTATGTAGAAGTGGAGGAAGAACTATATAGGCTAGCTGTGCCAGCTGCTGCAGCATAGCGGTTTCCAGGTAGGGTTTTCTCAATGCTTGCCAGCAATGTTGTGTCCTCTACTTCAAGCTGCGTCCTGCGCGTTGCTACTCTCCACTGCTTCAGCGTATAGCCTGTCGTCTACCGGTCAGACCGTAGTGCTCGACGGCATCAGCTACTACGTTCCCGCCTCGCCAATCACAACATTGAGGTCTAGCGGTGCTCTCATACCCAGAGAGGGCTTGAAGCCCATCACAGTGCTCACAACAAACAGCTCTTCGCCCAGCGCAGCCAGCATCAGCGCGACCATTTCCAGCTTCCTCGCAACCGACGATGTCATCTCCGCGGCTTTCGCCACCGCGCTCTACGTCCAGACTCTCGGCCACTCTCCGCATGGTTATGGTGGGCCCCACGGCGTCAATGGTTCGACTGTAGTGACCTCCAGCATTTCAAATGCGGCAGCTGCAATCCCAAGCGGTCCATACTTTCTCACCTCATCCGGCGCACTGTACACAGCATGGCGCCTGTACTCTGACTTCGCCGGCGCCTTCACCGAGATCCTCATCCCCAGCCTGACACCCAGCACATTCTCAGTCCTGCCCGCCAACATACCCGGGCAAAGCTTAGCCGTCGCCGTTCCGTCGAGGCTATACTACACCAAAACCGCCGCGAAGCCCCTTGCAGGCGTGAGGCTTGGTGTTAAAGACATCTACGACGTGGCCGGCGTGCGAACAAGCGACGGCAATAGGGCGTGGTACCACTTGTACCCTCCCGCGACTGCAAATGCTGTGGCGGTGCAGCGGCTGATTGACGCTGGCGCGGTTGTCGTGGGCAAGATGAAGACTTCGCAGTTCGCGAATGGCGAGCAGGCGACTGCGGATTGGGTAGACTATCACTCTCCATTTTCGCCACGTGGGGATGGGTATCAGGATCCGAGCTCGTCTTCTTCTGGACCGGGAGCTGGCGCGTCGAGCTATGAGTGGCTTGATCTGACGATCGGGTCTGATACTGGAGGAAGCATTCGCGGGCCGTCTGAGGTCGGAGGCTTGTACGGCAATCGGCCGAGCCATGACCTGGTCTCGTTGCAAGGCGTGATGCCTCTGGCTCCTGAACTGGATACTGCGGGATTCCTGACTCGGGACCCATTGCTTTGGGCGGATGCGTCGAAAGCGCTGTACCAAAGCAACATCACTATCCAGCATACATATCCCAAGGCTATTCTAACGTCAGGCTTCCCGATGAACGTCACAAAGCCCGGCGACGACATCCTCATCAACTTCATCAACAAGCTGAGCGCGTTCTTGGGAGCATCGGTGACGCCCTGGAACATCAACACTGCATGGAGCGCTTCACGGCCTGCAGGACTGAATGTTACACTGAGCTCGTACCTCAACATCACCTATGCGCTGATCATCGCTCAAGAGCAGACGAAGCTCGTGAGAGATCCTTTTTTCGCGGACTACGCGGCCGCACACGATGGGCGAGTGCCGTTCGTAGATCCTGCGCCGCTTGTCAGGGTTAGTGGAGCATATGTGAACGGCCATACATTGATGTCAAGAGATGCTGACACTTAGACAGTGGGCGTTTGGTGACAGCTATCCGCCATCTCAGCTCGCCGCCGAGAATGCCAAGCGCCAGATCTTCTCTGACTGGTTCGCCAGTGAAGTGCTTGTGCCAGACGCCGAGACTTGCAGCAACAGTCTGCTCTTCTATGTCGGCTCGCAGGCCAGCACGAATTACCGCAATCAGTACAGTGGTGCACCAAGGCCTCCAACTGGATTTGGGATTTCTCGCGTCAGTCCTTTCTGGTCTGGACCTGACTTTGTGTTGCCATGTAAGTCGCGAGTCTAGTAAAGTCAATGGCGCTTGATGCTGACGAATTTCACAGTGGGCGAAGCGACTTACTTCTCCAACATCACGCTCCACCAAGAGACGCTGCCAGTAACAGTCGACATCCTCGCGGCGAGAGGATGCGATGGCATGATCTTCGGTCTTGTGCAGGATCTGGTAGCTGCTGGCGTCTTGTCGGCAACGCAAGCCGGGAAAAGCTCGGTCAGTGGCGGAGAGGTGCTGTTCAAGCGGACTGCTCATGTGCAGTAATGGGGTGTGTTGCACAGTGTATGTGATCACTGATAAGCAGTCTCGTCTAGCGGCGGTGGTTGATAGCCAGAAATCAATTGATCCCAGAAACTCCAATTCGCTTGATCTAGTGAGAAGTCCGGGGCGAGATCGTATTGCAGGCCATCAATGCTTGCGAACAACGCACATGGTAGGCTCCACGTGCTGCACGTGAATCTTCCAGAGCTCAAGTGCAAGGTCTCGCTGGGGGTGGTAGTCAAGTAAAGACCGCATGGATCCAGTCAGTGCGCCCGTGAGTGGATCGGCAGCCATGGGACTAAGTAGACCTGCGCCGGACTGAGCACTGTCCTCGTCGTCTGTGAGGTGAGCAGTATCTTCATCCTGCTCTTCCAGGATTGGGCGCCAGAGGTACTTGTCAATAAAGCGAGACTTGCCCTCGCCAGTGACAAGAGTACCCTCAGTTGACGCTTCAGGAATGCCCACCTGCAGCGACACTGTAGTACGTAGACCACTCTCCGCATCAGGCAGCAAATCGTTGTCGCGCAAGATCTGCTCGTAACGAGCGAGCTTGTTCAGCACTCCTTCAGCTGATTGTCCCTCGACTTGTCGCTTGCGTTTCCGAGGCTGAGGAGCCTGACAGATGCACTCCAACTTTCCCTTCCTACAGCTAGCGCAGATGGGAGTGACCTTGTCGCACTTTACCTTTCTGCGTGTACACGTATGGCAAGCATACGGCATCTCTGAGCCTGGAGATGGCATATTCTGAACGGGTGACGTGGGCGAGAGAATCTTGCCGGGCGCGATCGCTATCGATCGCTGACCGTTTGAGAGCCCAGTATCTGCTTGTGCGTCTGTGAGGCTAGCCATGGCTACTTCCAGGCAGGTGAATCCTCCCCAGGAGGCCCTGCTTTCAAGCTGATGCGCTGCGACTTAGCGCACGACTGAAACAGTCGTAGACATCGTGTCGTTCTAATGCCACAGTGTAGCTAGTGGCGCAGACTTCAATCGCGGAACGCCAAGAGAGAGGTGGATCTGCCTGATGAGAATGCCATAGGTCCTCAAGAAGTGAGCTCGCGTTCGTACGCCGCTCGCTTGCAGTTCGAGCTCGGGCCTCCAAGGCGAACTAATCCATTCGCCAGCACTCTCACGATCTCCTTTCAATCACAACATACGGACCCTACACGGATCTCACATCATCAACAACCTGGCGAGCCTTCAGATGCTACAGGATACCTTCCTCACGAGTCAGTCCTCAGTGCGCACGAGAGCAGGTTCAAGGCATGGATCCACGCAATATAACATTTCGATCTCGTAGAAGCTCTTACCACAGCCATGGTACACAGGGCGTCATCTCGACCCTCTTCCCTTTGTTCGTGTTGAGCCGAGTCGACATTTGTGTCTCAGCATAGTCTCCTGGCTCGAAGAATAGGGTGGTATTTTCGGTTTCTTATTGACCTGAAATTCATGTCTCTCTCCATCTCTGTGACTTGCCCCCTCCCCAGTCAGATATGCTTTCCTTCCGAATCATCTCTTCCTATGTCCTCGCCACAAGCTTGCGAATCAGCGCAGGCAGTGCTAGTCTCCAAAGTGTCAACAGTGAGACCCCACTTCTCTGCACCTCGCAGTCTCAATCCAATCCCGTCAACACTCAATACCCCACGCAGATCACAGGCACGATCAATGGCACGTACGCCATCCTTCCCATACCCTACGCGAGCGCCAGAGCTATCGTGCCATCGCAATACGCCATCTTAAGACACGCTCACGAGTCGCTGATCCCAGGACGGCCCCAGGACATGTACCCGGCCTACTACGATGGCCTCTTGGACCACGACGTGGGATTGGGCCACTGAAGATTGGTGATTTCCAGGTCAGCTCGCGAGACGGATAGTCTGCTGTGCTTTTCTAATGATCATGCAGCGCTCTAGTATAAGATTTCCGTTTATCGATCGCCTTGGCGATGGACACACACCATTTCGGTACACCGGCCCTGTAATGCTGAGCCCGAATAATCTGGTTCCTCTCGTCAGAGCTAGCTTTGGAAACGATATCCGCGCTAGAACGTTCGAACCTGCTTGCGAGGCATACGCCGATGATGGCCACGGCAACACATTTCTGGAGGGCACTGGAGTCGGTAGCAGCAAGGCCGACGTTCGCGGCACATTTCGAGTCACCTCGAGCAAGCCATACGCTCTGAATGTGTAAGTCAGCTACACTGCACGCTTCAAGACCCGACGAGGTCCGTCACTGATGCCCCGAAGCTTAAAGAACATGACAAACCAGCCCAGCTTCTCATCTGTCGGCAACTTGTGTGATCATTACATCTCGCTAGACAACTCCAGCGTGACGCAGGGCGTTCACTCTCTGGCACCGGTGCAAGGGTCAGTCTATGTGCGACCTCCTTACTACTTGCAGGAGACTACTTTAGCAGCCAGTGTATTGAATGCATCTGTCCTTCATCGAGACAAGCAATGTGCGGTGCGATAGTCTGAAGGGCTACTCTGGGACAGGTTTCGGAGACAGCGGATGATTCGCCGTTAGACATGGTTCTGACGTAGCATTCTAATCCACAAGTTGACATCGACTGCCACTGTTTACCGATAGATCAACTCTGGGATCATTCCATCGTTTTGCCGTCGATCATGGAAATAGATTACCAAGTAGATTGTACAGCTGAGGGCGAGACTATATAGTCCGTGCGCACGCGATTTGCTGCTCACGAGGTGACGTCGTACGGTACCTGATTCATGAAGATGACGAGCAGACATGACCACGATGGCGTGCGTTCGGTAGTTTTGGCTGAGCAAAGAGCATATGCAGAGCTCTGAATCGAATAAGTACTGCCCAAACTGTCCCTCTTGCTCATTACTCCAATGCTTTCACTTCGATCAATCGCAAGAGCAGCTCCTACAGTCCAATCACTCCGTCTACCAGTGACCTCCAGACTTCTTTCTACCACGCCCATCCGCCTAGGCAAAGATTCAAAGATGTCATCCCAACCGCCCAAGCACGAGATGGTTTACTTCAAGGGCCTCACATCCGAAGTGCGAGCGTTTGGGCAGTTCCGGAAGGTCTTGCACACTGGTCTGTACTCGCAGTTGGTCTCCATGGAGATCCCAGTCGGCGGAGACATTGGGGACGAGGTACAATTGAGTGAAACAAGGTCCCTGCAGAGAGGTAGCTGACTGCTAGTCTGAAGGTACACACAGTTGACCAAGTCTTGATCTTTACGAGTGGTGAGGGTAAAGCGACGATAGCTGGGAAGGATCAGGTAAGCATAGTATCTAGCTTCATAAACGATCGAGGCTGACAGATTGGCTCCCAGATTGTCAAAGCATCAGACGTCGTAGTAGTGCCGGCAGGCACACAGCATCAATTCATCAACACGTCCAAGACGCAACCACTGGAGCTTGTGACGGTGTACAGCCCAGCTGAGCACGATCCCAAGACGGTGCACAAGACGAAAGAGGAGGGCGATGAGGAAGAGGATGCCGGTAAGGATGAGGCACCAGAGTGGAGCCAGCAAAGTAAGGACAGCAATGAGAAGAACGGACTAGTGAAAGAGAGCGGTGGGCCATATGAAAATGGTGATGATGGGAGGCATGAGAAGGAGTAGAGGATCTGGACAAGGGCCAATGTAAGTCAGGCGATGTGAACTGGAAGTTTTGTAAACCATTTTGAGAGTGCGACATACAGTCAAGCACTTGTAATGCTGCTGATCTACCCATTTCTCTCCCAAGAGGCGAAAGCCTACCAAATCCTAACGCCAGGCAAGCTCAAAGGCTGCCTCAACGAGGCTCCACGTTCCCTCCTAAGCAAAGCGCAAATACCGGTAATGACTGTGAGGTCGTCGAGCTGGGACGGGCAGCGCAATGATCTGCTTAAAGATAGTACAGAGTGTCCCGCGACTTTGAATGCACTGGCCGAAAGATCAGACCATCTATGTTGGTGACATCGGTGCTAGTCTCAGCGGCGGTGGTGGACTGCAGTGTCTTGTCTTGCTTGGCGCATCGCATTTCATCGGCATCGATGGTTCTCGTGGCCGAGATCCCAGCCGCGGTCGTGACACTCGCACAGAGCTGCACTTTCGGACTGAAAGCCTTCAGGTGAAGTAGCGCCCGATCTGCGGCGCAGCGGGCAAGGTATGTCGGCACTGGCCACTTGCACGTCGGCAGTAGACCAAGCGCGTCGTCACGCCACAATGTAGCAAGGCGACGCATCATGTCCTCAGGATGCATGGTGAAGGGCACCGGCTGAGGCTGGAGTGGAGTGGACCGCTCCAAAGACTGAACGGTGTCGAACGGCAGTGTGGTCTCTGCGTTCGCCTGAGTTGCCGCACTTGCGGACAGGGCAGGGGCACTTGCTTGTGTTGCAAATGATGCAGCCTCGAGACCCGAATTGTGGCCAGCGATCAGCAGCTTGGTAAAAGTCAGGTGTGGAGTACACTGAGCTTGACTCACGTAAAGTGCTTGCTTCCAGGCATCCGCTAGAGTGGGCTCTGCGAGAAAGTAGAACACACCTGTGGATCCTGCATTGGGCTCAAGTCAAGAGTGCGCTCACGGACAGCAGTCCCTTCGCTGGAAAGGACCTGGCCAGTGAAGGACTTATCTTCGCTGACTTCGATGACCGTCTGTGCAACCAACTTGCCATCTAGAGTGAGTCTGGCTATGAGACTCAGGAGCTCTGCACCAGCATGATTGAACAAGGCCCCAGAGCGGAGGAGCGTGAGCCTATGAGGCTCTGAGGGCGGGACTTGTCTTGGGAACAGAGACACACTGTGACCGTCAAGCTCCACCAACATCCTCTTCATGTCCGCAACGCCGTACATCCGGACCCATGTGCTGTAAGATCCGGACACGGCGAGGTCACGGCTGGCGACTGTCAAGAGGACGTGCGTAAAGTCTTTGCTTGTGGAAGCTCTGATCAGGGTCATATGAACCCCGACTGCCAGGTCCAGAGGTCGCTTCTGGGCTAGGCGTGATTCGGCGAGCAGAAGCTGGCGCTGCTGACGCTTCTCACTGCGTGTCCTGATCTGCACCGCAGCACGCTTCACACGAGCATCCGTGCTTCCGAACATGTCGCGCTTGTCGACTTTTGCGCCTTGTAAGGATTTCTTATTGATGAAGAAGGTCGGTACGCCCAACTCCACGTCGCAAAAGGCCTTCAACATGTTGTATGGGTTTGGCTGACCCGATTGCAGCGACAGATGTGCGGGCAAGCAGAGAACCAACACTATGGGCTTCTCAGACGCAGTTATGGATGCCTGCTTCGCAATGAAACCATGCAGGCTCAACTCCCAATCGTCAGATCGGCTCATGAAACGATCAATACTAAGCGTCGTGAGTCTCCCTGGAGCTGGAGTCTCACTAGTCAGCGTATTGAGGATGTCGCTTGGCCACGTCGTACTGTCTTTCACGCTCGTGACAATCCGCAAGACGCAATAGACCGGCGCGCTGGAAGAAGACCTGTCAACAGGCGAGGTTGAAGTCGCTGGTATCATCTTGTACTGAAGATCCGGCATGACAGCACCTCCCTCCACTGGCTCGAGTGCAGTCTCGAGCCGGGCCTGCTGCAGAGGCTGCCGCGCAGTACTACAGCGGAGCATCATCTGCTGCATCCAAGCAGCTCGGTCAGGGCGCTGCTCGGTGTATGGTTGGAAGGGCAAAATCATGCAGACTTCAGCAGCAAGCCACTGTGGCCGACGCTCCGAGCCAACATTGACGAGCGGCAGGTTCAAATGCACGAGGTGAGTATCCCCACTGACCTCGCCGAGCATGGCAGCTGAAGACACATCGACGTTCACACTCACTCGCGAAACGTCACGGCCTTTCGTAGATAACGCTGAAGGGTCACGTTGATATCTTCCGATACCTGGGAACCCTCATCGATCTTTATTTGCTGTGCATCCGGAAATCTCGATAGCATGAAGTCAGCGACAGAGCCAGATGCGAAGAAGAGCTTCGGCACAAGTGTAGGACTAGGCTTGCGTGCGAAACCTTCATGAGTCTCTGCATGCTGACGTGTACCAAAGCACAGCATCAAGCCTTTGTCAGTCACTGTGCCTGTCGCGTCGGCGTCGAAGATCGTGTTGCCAACCAGAGCAGCACTGCGGCGCTGCGCAACCTTCATGATGAGCAAAGCCTGTGACAGAGTCTTGTGGTCCTTGTCGTCGAGAGAACCGACAACCGTCGACGTGGCTTTGGCTGCACTAGCTGGCTGTGCACCTATCGATGCAGTGGTGACCTTCACTCTGAAGCGGCTCAGGTTGATCGACGCAGAGAGCGAATTGGCGGGATCATCTTGTTTCATGCGGTGCTGCACACGTGTGTTCCAGCTCTCAAGGTTGATCGAGGGCAGATCATTTGCAGACAACATGTAAAGGTTTGCCCGGCGCCAGCGACATCGGTTGGTGACCGGGTCCTTTTTGAGCCACACGCGTTTCTCAATCGGTGTTCGGTTGAGAGGCCTGGCGTGCAGCTCGCTGCGAATGAGATCGGTGAGCTTAGCGGGAGGCAATCCGACACCCTTCCACGTGAAGACTGCAAAGATGAATGTGTCATTTGTGGGAGGGACAACAGAAGATTGCGGCGTCTGGACAGCTAGTCACGAAGTGTGTACTGCGCCACTGTCACCAGCCGCTGCAGGACCATGGACGGGAAGAGGAACCTGGAGCCCGCTTGCCTTCTTCACACTATGCTGGAGGGCAGTGTTCTGCGCTAGCATGATCTCGCCTTACCTGAATGCAGGATCACTGGCAACGGTATGATCGACAGACTCTACACCACCACCAATGACTTTGGAAGTGTAGGTGACGACGCCAGGATAAGATGGTAGTAGACTTGAGGTAGCGATGGTACCGTTTGGAGTCTCGCTGATAGGTGTGGTCATGATGGAGGTGTATAAGTAGGTATGTTGGATGTCGAGTTGCGGCAGGTAGGGTGAATCAGGGAACGAGGCAGGGAGAAGTTGAGAAAGCAAGGACGACTCTTGACCTGATCGCGAATGCTGAGGAAGGAAAAGCAGCGATCAGTGTGCAGTGTGCCATCTCATATACCCAAGGCATAGAGGCTGCATCGCTTGCCTCCTTTGCCGTGAAGTGAACGCCTGGCTCTTTCTCGCCCATGTAAGAGGTGAAAGGACCGGGAAAGAAGATCACAAGGTACCGGGAGCCTGTCAACAAGTGACAAGAGAACGCCAGAAGATACGAGAAGGCGACGTGGACGTGCAAAGGAGGCCAAACGCAGAATTTGCTGGCCACTATGACCAGAACGCGCTAGTCATTATCAATCGAGTGCATTCAACGCATGTCACCTCGAAGGGATAATGCTATCGACTGTGGATGGAGTACCAGGTCGAATCCAAAGCTCATGGACTACACTGAGGGTCGGAGAAGTCGTGTGCAGAAAGGGCCGTATCGGTCCATCCGTGAAGGTGCAACGGTAGTCAGACACGTGGAGGCCGTCGTATAGACAGTCCCGAGAAATTATGTGTGGTCTTGACCTGGTGTGAGGCAGTGGTTCCCGCCATCAAGCAATGCCCACCGGATGGTGACTGTCGCGGATGCGAAGTGCGCCTCTCTTTTGTCGTCCAAGTCCGATGCATAAGGTGCCATCATTTCTCAATCACCATGAGTCTTGGGCATGACTCCTCGAGATACTGTCTTTAATGATGGCACACCCACGTCGAAATGATGATTTCTCAGTGGAAGACGTGGTCGGCAAGGACGAAGTCGACGGCGGAACGGCCTGCACAGAAGCAACTTCGTCTCCAAACCCGTCCGCCCATCTCCCTCACTCCACTACCCACATCCTCTCATATCATGTAGAATGCACGCCCACTCAGCTCCGGTCTTGGAGCACTGTTGACGATGTCATGGCCGTGGTGACGTGCCAGAGCGTGGCCATTGCAAGCGTCACGGTTAGACTGCTTAGACCGAGAAGGATCATGGTCGTCGACCAGGGCGCGTATAAGTAGAGGCGAATCGCCATGCCACAGTATGCTTTCATTCCATTCCATCGACACTCCGCTACTACTTTACCCAAGTTTCTGGCACAAATTTCCCAATCATCATTCTATATGACTCTTAGCAGCCATGACAAAAGGTACCTCCTTCCACTTCGATCCATCCACCGAATTACCTCCCAGAAAGGCTAAATTTTGTTACCAACGGCGCAACCTCAGGTCTTGGCCGCGAATCACTCCTGAATCTCGCTGCCCAAGACCCAAACCGCATCTGCTTCACAGGCCGCTCGCAGGCCTCCGCCAATAAGCTCATCCAGGATGTCCACGCCAGATACCCAACCGCCCAAGTCTACTTCATCACAATGGACCTCGCCTCCGTCGAGTCTGTCACAGCCGGCGCGGTGGAATTCTTCCGCCACGACGCACCTCTAGACATCCTTATAGCGAACCCCGGCGTCATGGCGCTGCCTCCAGGTCTCAACGCCGACGGCGATGAAGTACAGTTTGGGACAAACCACATGATCACGCCGCGAATGTTCGGAGCAACTGGAGAGGGAGACCACAGCTTTGCGCTTTGAGGTCACAATCGTGCTGGCGTGAGGTCGCATCGTGCCGCAGCTGTGTGCCAAAAGTAAACCCATCTGGCCAACTCGCTCACTTTCGCTCGGCCTCCGGGCTCGCGCGCCATTCCGACCAATCTCTCCTTTGCATCATTTAGATCCGTCGCTCAGTCCTTCTCCTTGATCGGCTGATCTCTCTCCATCGGCTACCTACCGTTACTCGTGCTCTCATACCGATCCGTGGTAATAGGGTACCTGATATCGTCGCCGTGTGGCGTATGATCTCTGCAATACAGAACACTGCCGATCCTGCACGGACAGCACTTCGATGACCGGACCATAAGCCACCACACAACATACTCTGGATTCGACATAAGACGAATTCAAGTCATCGACCTCGATCCACCCATCCAGTCGCCACTGCTCTGCCTTCTGCCAGAACTCAGGCTCGGAATCTATGACTACGTCTTCACGTGCGAGCAGCCCTTGATACCCTACAACACGACGCGAGGAGGATTCACAGACTTCCTTCTCCATTTGAAATCCAGCCATCCAATGGCGCTCCGCCAGCTCAATCGACAATTCCGCGCAGAAACGAAGCTGACATTCTACAAGAGAGCTGATTTCTCATTCGACTGCTGGATACGTCTTAGACGCTGGCCGCAAGTGCTCTCACACGACTGTAATGATTCCATTGAAGGCATTGAACTGCGCACGACAGCAAGTATGCGTTTTTCGATACGTTTCGCAACAGGGAGACGATCAGAGGTGGAGCTCTCAGTGCAGTGATAAAGGCGTGAATTGCGGGAATTGAAGATTGAGGAGCCACGAAGCGTAGAGATAGTGCAGTTGAGTCTGGGGAGAAGATGCTGTGGCTTCGTGGTCAGAAGCACCTGGTCAGAGTGGAGCAGGCAAAGGTAGTGTAGACGCACTGCAGGGGAAACGTGATTAAGCACGACTGGTCAGGGATGGGAAGCAACGAAGCGGCCACGGCTCTTCATTATCGAGGGCTGCTCGCGGTATATCAGGCAGATCAAGCAAGTCAGTATAGTACCGAGCTTCCCGTCACTTTGCATGGCTCATCCGTGTGGAGCTTTTAAGTCCTGTTAATCCGTGCCAGCACCGCTTTCAGTCCACGTGCGTCCTACATAGTCAACAGCGTGAACGTGCTAACTATGTCTGAGCGCGAGCCTTTGACATTCAACGACACGGCAACCGAGATCACTCAAGTGTCAAGCCATGGCATCTATCCAGGTCAGCAACGGAGGCACACCCTGCCAACTCCTCGACCTCCCGTTTGATATCAGAATGAGAATGTATAAACATGCCTTACCCAACGACAGGCCACTAGTCATCTACGCCAAAGTGCGAACACAAGATACAGTCTCAATGCACACCAGAAAACACGACCATGCAGCGGCATTCACCCAGGTAAACAAACAAATCCGCACAGCTATGCTGGCATTCTACAGCACCATGTACTTCTCGGTCAACAACTGGGCACTTCCGAAAGTCTGGCTACAGGAACTATCAGTGGATCAGATCGATTTACTCAGCAAACTTGAGGTGGAGAGGACGGGGAGTATGGGCCCTGTGAATGATCCTGAGGACAGGCGGTCTGTGGACGAGCATCTGGCGGCGATCTATCGGGAGCAGATCAGGCTGCTGGAATTCATGGAGCCGAGGGTGGTCGAGATCGTGCAGACTTTTACTGGGGGGAGGATGATGTGGCTCAAGGGCCGCTCAGGACTCGTGAGTGCATTTGAGTAGCGTTGTGGGTGCCAGGACTTGAGCTCGCGGCCCGAGTACAGCATCGAGGACGGAGGGTAAGAGAACCTAGCTGTTGCGGTCGGCAAGAGCGGTGATCCCGATACTATAGTGTAATCTGCTGAAAGTTGTTGTGCTTATGTACACGAATGCATCCCCTTCAATCATTCGCTTGCGCCGCGACTCCGTGTGATCAAGCCGATTTACGGCAAGCTGGTCCAGTCCCTCGTGGTCCAAAGCTTTCCACTTTCTCCTCTTGCTTTAATCATCATAGCCAGACGGGATTTGTCTTCGTCCTCGGGGTACTGCAACACTCTTCAGTATAGCTCTCGCACACATTAGACGCACGACCACTCACTCGGGTATGTAAGAGGGATCTGTGATCGCATTGGGTCTCCGAGACGTTCGCGGAGAGGGGGCACGACGATCTACCGTCACATTAGTCCCAAGTCTCATCCGCAGGGCATGCTTGACCGTACCAGTGTGAGGGGGCCCATGCAGCCGACGACTATGCTCCAGAAGATCGCTGGCTTTGCACGTGCCGCCCAGTGTATGTAAGTCGTGGGCGCGTTCCAGAACGAGACGGGCGCCATGGTTGCGATCGAGTGCGTGGGCTTGAGGACCGATCACTAGCAGAGGGTAGTGAGGCGTTCTGTATGTACCGAGTAAGGATGGTGGAGGTGAAGTGCGTGGTCGTACAGCTCGACTACCGCGCGAGTCATGCAGGTACGCCGAACAGCTGGCTCCAATGCTCCAACACCAGAAACATTTCGTGTGCAGTGACAACACCACACGATGCGGTCAATACTATACGGCCTAGTGCTTGGCCTCGCGAGCCTCGCCGCAGCTCTTTCAGCAGCCGGCAACACACTACTGGTGGTCATTGAGGATGAAGCAGACAAGGCAAAGTATTCGACTTTCTGGTCGGATTTGACGTGTGAGTGGCTTCACGGACATACCGAGAGACCAAGTACTGACAAGAAACACCAGCAAGAGGATTCCAGCTTACATACTCGACTCCGAAAGACACGTCTCTTGGCCTCTTCCGCCTCGGCGAACCCGCGTACTCGCATCTCCTCCTCCTGCCTCCAAAGTCGAAAGGCTTCGGCCCCAATCTGTCGCCAAAGCTGATCATTGAGTTCGTCAATGCTGGCTCGAACGTTCTGCTGGCTTTGTCTGGGGACAGCTCAGTGCCCAGCGCGATTAGCAGCCTACTGCTTGAACTCGACATCACTCTCCCCTCAGACCGGACGAGCTTAGTGGTGGATCACTTCAACTACGACACGAAGAGTGCAAGCGAGCAGCATGATGTGCTGCTCCTACCGTCTATTAGCGCAGGGAAGAAGGGCGTGAAGGATTACTTTGGTGTGGAAGGGCTTATTGCACTCCCAC
>JAVRRP010000658.1:0-15215 GCA_036872775.1 Oleoguttula sp. CCFEE 5521 | reverse complement strand
GGCAGAGATTAGCGGAGAGAGGAAGGTCGTTCTGCAATCTTCAGGAAGCGACCATGAGCCACCGATCGTACGAAGGTCCTTTCTGGACCTTGGAATCGGGAATCGATGACCATCGACACCGCTTGGAGTTAGGCAAACACATTCAGGTAAGCAGAGACTACTTACTCAAGTGTGAGACATCTGACCAGAATCCCACAGATCAACGGCCGAGTCGTGGTTGACTCTCGTGCACTAGTCCGATTAAACGTGTGGTCGCCGCCCACGTTCATCGCCTCGAGTTTACGCAAGCTGTTCCTGAAGCCGAGTTCGAAGGATACCAGGTCGGAGAGATACAGTCTCTATAGCACCAGGCGGAAGATGCGGCAAGTGGAGGACGAGTCAGACTTACTGCAGGATGGCGGAGAGATTCCAGCGTTGGATGATATGGTCCACGACGATGCGGTCCTGGATGATGCCCATGCTCGTCTGTTAGAAGAGGAGTATCTCATATGTCCCCCGGATATTAGATGCTTCTTTTTGGCAGAGCAACAATGGGGTGCGGTACTCGTGGAGCATCTTTCTACGGTCAAATGGAGTGATGGTGCGTTTGACAAGCTTCAGATGGACCCGTCACAGAAAGAGACGATCAGGGCCCTTGTGCAAGGCTTCGATCCGCAGCGTGCAGTGGACTTCGACGACGTCATTCAGTACAAAGGTCGCGGACTGGTGTTCCTCTCGCACGGAGCACCAGGCCTCGGTAAGACATTCACAGCAGGTAAGAACCATCGTTCCAGATCAAGATTGTCGACTAAGTCGAATCACAGAGAGCATTGCTGAACACGCCCGCCTACCTCTGTACCATGTGACGACTGGACAGCTGAGTAACGATGTCAGTATGCTAGAACGTGAACTGAAAGCAGTGTTCGAGCTCGGGCATCGATGGAAAGCGGTAGTTCTTCTGGACGAGGCGGATGTTCTCATGGCGCAGCGTACGGACACGGACCTGACACGGAACGCAGTCGTGGCTGGTGAGTCTGCCCTGTTTCCTCGTGTGAATGACAGTGCTTACGAGAGACAGTCTTCCTCAGGCTGATCGAGTATTATCGCGGCCTTCTCTTCCTGACGACAAATCGCTTGCAGGAGCTCGATACCGCGTTCCACAACCGAGTTCACGTCAACATTGCGTATCATCAACTGCCGAACGACTCAAGAGAAGCCATCTGGCGCAATCTTCTGCTCGATTCAAGAGTAAAGCTGGCCGAGACCTGGCCAGAAGGAATCTTCGCATCTTTGGGTCAATTACCAGCGAATGGCAGAGACATCCGCAACATCCTCCGAATCGCGCACAGTCTTCGCAACGGCGACCATGACTGCACATCAGCGATCGAGACGATTATCACCGCCGTGCGCATAAACAGGTCAGATCTGTCAGAGGCGCAGCTGCGTGATATTGATCTGTTCGCCCAAGACTTGCGAAGGATCGTAGAGCCTGCACGCACACAGGACTCAGGCAGTGCGGAAACCCCCGAACATGATGGGCCGTCCGTGGTCATCAACGAGCACTCCTGAGCTCAAGTCGATCGACACCGCAGTATGTCCACAGCTGTTCCAGCGCTTCAAGAGCTTTGCAGACGCGTTGCTCAGAAGTATTCCACGCCCAATCTTGATACACCAGCCACGTCTGTATCCTCCTCACTCTGTCCGTGCTGGACGTATATCCCACTCCATGTGCGTACCCTGTCCACCATAGCTGTCTTCATTGTGTAGGTGGAGTGCATTGAAAGCACGAGGGTGGATGGACACCCATCATATACTCATGCTCCGGTCGCTCTCGATTGAAGTGACGGGAGAGTCGCACCTAAGTGATCCTGCAAGCCTTTCTCGGCAGCGGAAGGGTTACATGCAGCCAGCCGCACCCGGGTCCTCCGCTTCTAATCCGGGCGTGCTTAGTGGTGTCTCGTTTCAAGTTGTTAATGATAGGTTCTGCCACCTTGGTCGTGTGCTCGAACGACGAGGCTACCATGAGGAAGAGGGACGTTCGGATCTGCTGAGAGCACTGCGAAAGGCGTCCACAAGATGTATCGTGGATCTCGATGACTAGGGCGCGACTCTATATCGCAGATAGAGTTCCATCCCCACTCACCCCTGCAGCATCAACATTGGATTCAGCAACGCCATTTACAACGGCACATCTCAGATACCAAGGAATGGCCCTGACCTCATTCCCACCGCAGTAGTGCTTAGCCCTCCCATAGCAGTGAACAGTGATATCCTCACGAGCCTCTTCATCCCATCGTGATGTAGTCCATCTGACAATTGTAATGCTCACTTCGCGACCATGTCCGCCGATCTGCATGACCCTGCGCAACCACCGGGGCCAGTACTACCGGGCACGACATCATCTTCCAACGGTGCTCCAACGGCTTCTGCAGATAACCTAGAAGCCTCACCACACTCTGCTACGATCGCTAAGTCCATCAATGGAGACTCGTCTCACAGTGGGAGTGCATATGGCCTGACCCCACCGCCAATACCTGACAGCGATACTTTTGCAAGGAATAAAGCACCTGGCATACCGGATCGTAGGAAGAGTGTGAGGCCTGCGGGGACTCGGGGAAAATTGAAGGTGAGGAAGAGTGATACGCCGGGAATCACGATCAGTATGGCGGGTGAGGGGGAGGAAGTGAGGGCGGAGGGCGATGGTGGCGTGGTGACGCTTGGAGAGACGTCGGTGAGCTGGAATCACGGTTGCATAGGGAGGAAGCGGTGCTGACGAGATCCACGTAGGACACGTTCGAGGATGCAGTTGACACTCCCAAGGTGTCTGATTCGAAGAACGATCTACCAAGTGTGGCGCCTCTGGGACTGGGTATAGATGGGGCGGACGACAGTAAGGCACACGACAGCTCATCGGAAGTGAATGGACATGCGCGCACGAACGGCGTGCCAGCGACTGAACCGGAGCTCCCCTCAGGAATCACACTCCCCAAAACTCGAGGTCCTAGACCAATCTCCGGCCTGATGTCCCCTCCACTGCACGGCCGCCACCGCAGCATATCGCCAGGCAGATTCCCAGTAGCCGTTCGAGAGCCTGATGCTACGAACTCATCGCAAGGATTGTCAGGTGATCTTCCTCCACTGAACTTCCCTCCTCCACCCTCCGCCCCAGAGCGATCACTCAACACCTCTGCGCCACCTGCACTGTCAGGGCAGATGTCGCCTCCCCCACAGCCTGGGAACCTGGCGCGCAAAGCATCTAGCGGGTTCGGAGCACTGCTGGGAAGGATGGGAAGTATACGGAAGGCACGCTCCCCACCTGCACCAAGGCAAGAAAGCAAATTTGGTCTTGAGAGGCGGGATACTGGGAGCTCGGCAACACTCGTACCGGGCATGGACGGTGCGACTCCATTGTCTGCGATTGCGGACGGTGAGGAAGATGAGAGTGCTGGGAAGCCCACATTGCAAGATCGCTTCAAGACGCTGAGAAGGCAAGAAGAGCAGAGTCATGGAGGTGTGATATGGCAGCACGAGGATGGAGATACGTCGCGAAAGGTGAGCTTGGCGGAGAGCTCGTCGAGTCCACCGTCGGCAGTCGCCTCGCCTGGTCTGAAGTCCCCTGCGCTAAACCCGGATCTGCCTCCTGGAACGGCATCTGGAGTGTCAGCTGGTCCGGCTGTAGACCCGACACCTGTCAATTGGGATCTATGGCAATCGGTAGTGAACGAAGGTCCAGTGGCTGTCGCGCGCACGAGCGGTGCCGAACTCTCGCAAGCCATCGCAAACGGCATACCAGCAGCGATACGAGGAGTGGTCTGGCAGGTCCTCGCGGATAGCAAGAGTGAAGATCTTGAAGCACTGTATCGCACGCTCAAAGCGCGAGGAACTGATGCTGAGGTACGACCGGCTATCAGTCGGACAGATTCGAACATTTCTGGTCCGAATGGCACCGCGGACAAAGAGAAAGACTCCCTGGCTTCATCACGCTCAAGTGTACACTCGGAGTCTTCCACGCCAGCGGCCTCGAATCTCAACTCACCACCCGCATCAATAGATGGCACAAGTGCAGACCTCAAGGCGAAGCTGCTCGCGGAGAAGCAAAAGCGCGACTCGAGCAGCCTGGCAAAGCTCGAGAAGGCCATCAAGCGAGACCTGGGATCGCGCACATCCTATAGCAAGTATGCGCAATCAGCAGGTCTTCAGGACGGACTCTTCGGCGTGTGCAAAGCGTATGCACTATTCGATGAGGCCGTCGGCTACGCGCAAGGGATCAACTTTGTGGCCATGCCGCTACTGTTCAACATGAGCGAGGAAGAATCCTTCACATTGCTAGTGCGACTAATGCATCGATACAACCTACGCTCGCTCTTCGAGCCTGAGATGCCTGGTCTGCACCTTCGCCTCTACCAATTTGAGCGCCTGCTAGAAGACACCGAGCCCGCTCTCTACGTCCATCTTCGACGGCGGAACGTGGGTCCGCAGCTCTACGCCACGCAATGGTTCCTCACCCTCTTCGCCTACCGCTTCCCTCTCCAGCTAGTCCTTCGAATATACGACCTCGTCTTCTCGGAGGGGCTGACTGCGATCCTGAAGTTCGGTCTCGTGCTACTACAACGCAACAGGGAGACCATACTAGGGATGAAAGACATGGCAGCCCTTACCACTTTCCTCAAAGAGAAGCTCTTCGATGTCTACATCGACCGCTCGCCCACTGCTTCCTCATTACTAGACTCGGGGTTTTTCGGCTCCGTCTCCGGCGGCGCGGACAAAGAGCTCTATCGTGCCGATGAGCTCGTGCGCGACGCGAGCGGCGTGCAAGTCTCAGAGGAGGCGCTAGCACTGTACACGAGCGAGTGGGAGGAGTCGCAACGCACCCTTCTCGCCTCAGCAGCTGAACTGGAAGCTCTCCGCACCTCAAACGCCTCTCTGACATCCCAAGTCAAAGCCCTCGAGTCCCGCGCGCAAGCTCACGACTCCGAGCACGTGGGCATCGCCTCCGATCTCGTACACCTCAAGGTTGAGAACGATACTCTAGCCGACGAGAACGAAGGGCTTAAGCTGCAAGTCGAGCAGCTGAGACGAGTGGTCGATAGTCAGCCGGCGGAAGTCGAGAGTAAGTTGAAAGAGGAGATGGAGCGGATTCTTGCGCGAAATATAGAGGTGCAGAATGAAAATCGCGGGCTGAAGGAGGAGGTAGGGGAGATGGAGGGCGTGCTTGTTGAGGTGAAGATGTCGTTGGCGCAGGTGAGTACTCATGTTGCTGTGACCGATGTGGCGAGGCTTACTAACACCGTTGTAGACACAATCCGACCACGACGCTCTGAAGCAGCGATGGTCGAGCGTGCAGGCTATGCTCAATAATAGATAAGCTAGACTTGGGCGAGGCATGTCACGACCTAGGAAGCGTGTAATGTATCACTCAGCACCTCTGCACAGCTCCAACGAATGACCTATGAGTTCGAGAAAGAACGCCTGGTCCGTCAGGAAACGACTTGGCAGTGTCCGAGACTGATGCGTAATGCTATGGATCTGGACGTCCTCGCGAGGGTATCGGAACTTGGCCAGGGACTTTGCATATATACCCGTGAGGTCGATAGGATATTGTGTACAACAGTGTCATCTGCCTTGCTAGGTGATATGCTCTCGTTCCTATTTACGTATAATTCAACTCAACTCATGCTTTTCGGTCGTGTTGATCGTTCCGCTTCATCATGGGCATGTCTGTCAGCTGCACTCAACCAAGATAAAAGCTCAACAAACTCTTCCCCGGCACCACAGCACTGACAGCACCCCTCTGATTCCTCGCAACGCCGTACGTCAAGTCATTCGCCTCGTTGGTCAACACCGTCGTAACCTTACCGTAGTACTGTACGCCCTGCAGCATCACAGTCTCGGTGTTGTTGCCGTTGTTGATTACCTGCACAGCGCGAGTGCCGTCGGTGTTGGCGAAAGCCGTGACGTTGAGGAGACCGTCGCCGCCTGCGACGGAGGCGGAGACACGGCTGGCGCCTTCGCGGACGAAGCGGGAGCCGAAGTGGGCGAATGCCCAAAGGCGCTTGGTCACCTTGACTTCGGAGGTGTTGTTGATGAAGATGAGGGATTGGTTGTCCTGGGATTAGCGTCAGCATGAAGTATGAAGATATGAAGTGAGAAAACGTACCGTGGTGTTCGCCGCACCCCACCAGTAGAGGAAGCCATTCATGTTGGAGCGAGAAAAGCCCTGCTGCACGTAGTTCGCCCAGGTGAGTCCAT
The DNA here is from genome assembly GCA_036872775.1 of Oleoguttula sp. CCFEE 5521. Taxonomy (NCBI): domain Eukaryota; kingdom Fungi; phylum Ascomycota; class Dothideomycetes; order Mycosphaerellales; family Teratosphaeriaceae; genus Oleoguttula; species Oleoguttula sp. CCFEE 5521. The sequence goes on along the minus strand of JAVRRP010000658.1, from coordinate 8,987 downwards.
CAGACTGGTAGTTCTCCTTCGTGTACCACTTGTAGTTGATCGGGTCGAACGACGACCATTCGGTTTGCCAGACGTGCTTGGAAGTGTTGAATGGGGCACCGGGCTTGGAGGAGTAGCCGTGAGCGGTGACAAGACCAAGCTTGTCCTCATCGCCGGCTGCTTGGATGCCAGTGAGACGCTCGCGGTTCTGCTCCCAGCCAGATCCGTCGCAGCATGCGATTTGAGTCTTCAGGCCGGCACGCTTGAGGGTGGGGTAGAGGACCTCGATGAAGTCTGCGGCCTGGCGACCGTCGGACTGCATGGAGGCGTATGTGGTGTTGAGATCGGGCTCGTTGAGGAAGCCGACATACTTGACTTTGATGCCAAGAGTTTTTCAGTCCTGAATGTACTTGACGATCTTATTGGCGTAGGACTGCCTCCAGTCGCCGCTGGCACAGTTGGTGCCCGTTACACCGCAGAGGTAGCCGCCGTAGTTCTCGGTGTCTGCCACAGATCAGTCTCCCTACTCGTTCATTAAGCATTCTTGCCCACTCACTGTTGGTCTTCATGTACCCATCGGCAGACCATGCATCAGCGTAGATAGTATCCACGCCGCGCGAGATTGCCTGGTATGAGAGCCAGACTTGGTACTGATCCTGCCGGGGAAGGGGAATGAAATTCAGCTGGCTGTTGTTCGACCGCGGCGCGGTAGGAGCGATCGACTTCATCAGGTCGAATGGCTGATCAGGTGAAGATCCAAGCCCATTGCGGAGGATGGTCATGCCAATGCCCTTGGTCTTGCTGAACAAGTAGTCCAAGACCTTGGTCTGAGACGGCGTGTCCAGCTCGTGGATAACCAGCGATCGCTGGAAAGCCTCGGAGACACCGATACCATCGTACTTCTGGTACTTCTGATGGGTGTTGACCGAAACGACGGGGCCGTTGTTGTAGCCTCCCCAGTTCGCTTCGGCAAGCGCTGCGAGCGCCGCAATGATAGTAGTGCTTCGAGCGGCCATGATTGATTATCAGTGGTCTTGAGATTGTTGCCCTGTCTAATGAAGACGAGGGCACCTAGTTGCCTTTGTAGCTTGCAGTACCTGCATCGTGCTGCGGACTTTTCAGAGCTTGCCCTCGCGGCTGAACTGACTTGACTAGCCATACCCCTCCGTGCATCTGGACTCATATGCTTCATGATGGCATCAGTAAGCGGGCCGGCGTACTATCGATCATCAATTAGCCTGTGCAGTGCAGTACAAGGGCGGTCTGGCGGCTCTTGGAAGGCCTTGATCGTGACAAGCTCAGCTGTGGCGTCTGCCCCTGGTCCTGCCCACTAGAGGCATAGTATCGATCATACCAAATGCCGCGACGGTTGTGGCCTTGATCGGGAGTGTCATCATATCCAGGAACAGGGCACCGAGGGGATCGGCGAACAACATCTTCGTCGTGATCATGGGAAGCCAATCAATCGAGCTGTCCGTGCAGGAACAGCCGGCACGTCGACTCCACAACCACGTTCTCCCCGCTTCCTCCAGAGTTTTCTCTAGCTTCCACATCTGCTCAAGCTCTGGGTGGTGTGGGGACGTCATGTCATGCAGGTACGGATACGAAGTGAGAATGAACCGGCTAAAGTGCGAGATCTCGGGACTGAGGATGCGGCTAGAACTACCGCGAGTCATGAAGGCCTACAGGTGACGGTAAACGCACCAGAGATCCGTGAGCGAAGTGGAATGAGACGTTGTCAATGGTATCGAATCACGACCTGCTGTGAACCGGTACTCGTTCAGGCTTGATGGGAGGTTACGCTTTCGCCAGGTCTAGGAGTGGCCCGTCATGTGATTATAGCTGTGCGAATACGCATCCACCGTTGACCACCGCAGACTTACCTTAGGTGGTCGTCAACATCACTCACATCTCGTGGCTTTCGTCGTTTCTCCGAATTCCTCCTAATCACCCTCAAATTCAAGACCATCAGAGTTGCAAGTGCTCGCCAATCACTAGTTGCAGCTGGTTGGCGTGTTTGTACGGCCGATTTGGCTCCATCGATATATTGGAGTATACTACTGTTTGTTGCGTCAGCTCATGTTTGGATACTCAATAGAATGTAGCTCGGACACGTACGCTTCTTGTCGCAGTCGAACGTCGTGGCAGTGCGGAGATGCTTCAGAAGGTGGTTCGCAGACGGGAAGAGAGCGCCAATGTGATTACAATCCTGCTGAGCAGTGATAATGGCAGCTTTGGCTTTGTGCACGTCCAGCAGTGGCGGAAGACAATGAGACTGCCAGATGAGAACGAAGATGTCGCCAGAGAAGCGTTCGCATCCTTCGCCCAACCACGGAATACTGAGCGGAATCGACTCTTCCAACGCCCGCGAGGCGCGGTGAAGCTGAAGTGCCCTATCCACAAGACCTGCTTGATAGATTCGATGATCATGGAGCTGTTGAAGGTAATTATGAGCAGTACCGATGGCTGAGATACACTGCCATGACCCTCGTGTGTCGCTGATGCGCTCTGCAGCAACTTCAATCTCGGCGACAAGCTGCGACCAAGGCGTTGCGGCGGCGACGACGCCTGTCAACACATGGGCAAGGTCAGAGGTCGTACCTTTTGGCAGACAGAACACCGGCTTCGAGTTGATGCTGCCATCGAAGAAGGAGGCTGTCGCAAATGGGTTCATAAGCAAGTTGCCGACAGGGAGCACAAGGTGTGCGAGGCGCATCTTGCGAGGAACGTACTTGTCGTAACGAGCTCGCCGGACGGTGGAGAGTAGATATAGCCAGGCAGCGCGTCGATGATTGTCCAGCAGCTTCCTATGTCCATTGCCGATCCAGGTCTAGGTAGAAGACGCTATGCTTTGACCCTCTCAGTTCCACAAGAGGAGTCTTTGAAGCCCGGATAGACACAGAGGCGATGAAACCTTGTAGCTCAGACATCGTGGCGGTAGTGAAGCCATTTGCACCGCTGCTTGACAGTAGCGTGCCCTAGTGGCTACCGATTCTTGAGACCTATGTGGTAGTGTCTCTTGCAGTAATGGGCGTGTTGTCCTCAACCACAACCCCTCCCCTCGCACCAGCCGCAAGCTCAGACTGCTCCCCATACCACTTCCGGATCTACAGCACCTGTCAGCAGCTGCCCCATATCGTCCTTTGTCTCTCCCATGAACAATTCACTCACCCCACTAAACACCCCCTTCTGCCCCTCAGGCCCCTCCATAAACAACACCCCATAAACAGTTACGAAAAGTATACTTCCCCACTGCGCCAACTTCACCCCCTTCGTCCATGTCGGCCGTGCCCACTTCAGCTTTGCCCGACGGCGGTAGCGGCGTTCTAATGAGAAGCGGTGTTTGGGCGAGAGGGAGTCGAAGTGAGGAGGCCAGGTGCGTTTTGAGGTGTAGGGGTTTGATTGCCAGGTGTAGGGGAATGTGGGTGAAAGGGACGGGGTGGGCTGGGTGGTGAGGGGGACCTTGGGGAGGGTGTAGGGGTCGAGTGTTGCGAGGCGGGGAGGTGAGGGTAACATGGTGAGAGATGTTCGAGGGAGGATGGAATGAATGAAGGTGTGGAAGATGAGGTCGCTTTGAAGGTGTAGATGCTTGGGCTTGGCATTGACTTCACGCGTGCTGTATGAAAGAGAACAACTCCGTTCTGGACATAAGTGAGCCGAGTATTGGTACATATATATACATTCGAAGCGATCTGATCACACAGAGATCATCGCAGCTCCACGCCGAACTTCGACACCAGCTCCTGTCGAATCTGCTCGTGCAGCTCGTTCGCCTCCTCAGTCGTCAATGTCTTTTCGAGACTACGATACGTGACCCTGTAGCACAGGCTTTGCCTTCCGGTTTTTGGATGCTTGAAGCTATCGATCAGGCTCACATCTTCCACAGCGTCGCCAGCAGCGTTTCGCACGACCTCCATGAGGTCGTTCTCGTGGAACGACGGTGTGTCGGTCGCAGATGGTCCGGTGAGCTGGCCACCGGCTGGCGATGGGATAGATGTGCTCGCGGCCTTGGGTTCTACGATTACAGGCGCGTCGGACTTGGGTAGCCAGAATGCAACGTCTCGCGGTGCCGCAGGATACTTGCTGAACGGCTGATATCGGCGAATCGGCTGCGACTCGTTGAATTGACTCAGGAAGCGCTGATCTTTACTCCAGAATAGGCGGATGTCTGGGATGCCGAATAGCAACATTGCGATGCGCTCGAGACCGATGCCGAACGCCCAGCCCACCCGCGATGGAACGCCTGCGCGATTGAGCAGGGGCTGGTCAATAACGCCACACCCCAGAACTTCAAGCCAGCCCCCTCGCCACCACACTTCCATCTCCCATGATGGCGATGTGTGTGGGAAGAACGCCTCTACCCAGCGGACTTTGAGAGGCTCTTGTTCGCCTTGAGCACCCTGTCCAGAAGCTACTAGAGCTTTGTCAGCCGCAGCGAAGATCGTAACGACCATGTCCTCGAGTGAGCGCTTGAGATGAGCAGCGACCGCCTTCGCCTCACCTGGCGTATGATACTTCGTCTGCAGCGGATTGCGCTCCTCGTGGAAAGGCGGGTTCGGGTCTTCGACTACGAGGTCATGCTTTGGCACCTTCTCCAGGCTTGACATGATAGTCTCAGCGAGATTCTTGCTCGAGTCAGATGTATTGCGGTCCCACGTCAAGGCACCTTCCATCTGATGAAACACCGGGTAGTGGCTTCGATCCACTGCATCTCTTCGATAGACATCCGCCGAGATAGTGTAGCCGTCACTGGTGTTGGCGCGAAACACATCGACCTCGTGTGCTGAGGTGTGAGTCCGTAACAAGGTGTTTTTGTTGATGTAGTAGGTGTCAGTCCGGCTTCGTCCTGGGTGATCCTGTGTGAATCCAAGCGAGTCGAAATTCTGATCGACCGTCACTACCGCTGGAAGCTCGTTACGGTTCTGGAAAGCAGGAAATCGAGACTCGACCAGCTTCCTCGTGATCGAGATGGGATGGTTGGGCTGTATGTGCAGTCTGCGGCCATATTGCGCGAGTATCGATGGCGGTACATTCGTCCACGAGTCTGTAGCGTATGTGGTGCCATCGATCGTGAGGCCGTGGTCGGCGTGAGTAGGTGAAGCTGGCGGTTGTTAGTACTCTTAGTGTCGTGTGCGCTGGAACTTATTCCCGGGCATGGGCTGAGCTTCGAATGGAAGCGTAGCAGCTATTACCGCCGCAAGTAGATACATGTGAACGGCAGTAGGCAGTAGCACAGAAGCATTGTAGCACCTGGGAGGAATCGCGCAAATTCGAATCGCGGTGTGCAGCCACGAGGCGGTTCCAATGCAATTACTTCAGCATATGAGAGGGGTTCTTACCTGTGGAGGAGTGTCGGCAAAGCCCAAAGGTCAATCTGTTCGATCGTCGTACGTGCCATCGCAACCCAGCAGGCAGAGCCCATACCGATGCATTTGAGCTCCGTAAGATCATCGCATTTGCTGTGGCGGAGGAGATGGAGCTTGTCGTCAAATAAACAGCATCAGTGCTGCTCTTGTCCAGACAGGTGGGACATCCGGCCGCGACTTCTGGCACTCCACACGTGGTAGAGTCGCTTCGCGGCAGGAAATAACGGTCAGAGCCGCATACATCATTGCGCTAAATTCGGTGCTTAAAGCTGCAAGTCGCGAAGTACAAACCCGCGATCGGACCTGGGCAGTTTTACTAGACCTTACACATATCCTATCAGCGATCTCAACTCTGCTCGGTCTGGAGTTGTGTCGCTCGCCCAAGCTATGCGCTGAAGTAGAGCATGTCCAAAGCCCCGGCAGTCACCCAGCATGGCCCACATCACTACCCGCTGTGGTTTGGAGGGAGTGCGAGCTGCTTCGCGGCTTGCGTGACGCATCCGCTGGATTTGAGTAAGTCATATGGTCTGTTGGGATAGTGTGAAGGGTTCTGACGAGGTTTACAGTCAAGGTACGAAAATCTGCTAGCCATTGGCTTCAAGTACAGCTCGGCTTACACGGTGAAGGTCAGATTGCAAACACAAGCACATGATGGAGCTCGGAAGAACATGCTGCAGACTTTCACACACATTGTCAAGGCAGATGGCATACCGGGGATTTATGCCGGGGTAAGCACCGCCCTCTGACACGCGCAGCATAGCTCCGCTGACTCCGACGGCAACAGCTATCGGCCTCCCTCCTCCGACAAATGACCTACAGCACCACCCGCTTTGGAGTGTACGAAGAGCTCAAAGAAGTCTTCACGACCGCAAAAGAGAAGCCCTCCTTCCCAGCCCTGGTTGGTATGGCCTCAGCGTCCGGGTTCCTCGGTGGCATCGCTGGCAACCCCGCCGATATCCTTAACGTCCGCATGCAGAACGACGCAGCCCTACCCGCAGCAGACCGGCGGAACTACAAGAACGCAATCGACGGCCTCTCGCGAATGATCAAAGAAGAAGGCGTCGCCAGCCTCTTTCGCGCAGTCTGGCCCAACAGCCTCCGCGCAGTCCTCATGACTGCTTCCCAGCTCGCTAGTTACGATATCTTCAAATCTGAGCTACTCCGGCGGACGAGCATGGGCGATAACCTGTACACCCACTTCACCGCGTCCCTTATGGCGGGATTCGTGGCGACGACGGTGTGCAGTCCGGTCGATGTGATCAAGACGCGGATCATGACTGCGAAGACAAATGAGGCTGTTTGGACGCTGCTTGCGAGGGTCACGAAGCAGGAGGGGTTCTCGTGGGTGTTCAAAGGGTGGGTACCGAGTTTCATCAGGTTGGGGCCGCATACTATTGCTACGTTCATGTTCCTGGAGCAGCATAAGAAATTGTGGCGGAAGTGGAAGGGGTGGGAGGAGCCTTGAACTCGTTGCAGGTCTTTGAGATTGGCGCATTGACTCCTAGGGATGGACATAGATGGCTTCCTAGCTTGCAGCATGGCGTTTGGGGGATGACCTAGGGATGTACATTACGATAGACACCTGCGATAGCTGCAAGACTGTACATCACTGTGGCACACGTGGCCCTGCGGAGTGTAATATAGTTCCAGTCTGAAGGTGGTTGATGCGATATAAGGAGTGCTGTCCAATGCTACCCACGAGATTATCCGCCAAGACTGTGGAGAAGCCGTGCCTGAACTCCAGACACCTGGCAGATGTGTTCCCCGTCAAATATTGATGCCACGAGACCTCTGACTTGTTGCGACACCTTCACTTCACCCTCTGCGCTCTTTCCTTACCTCTTCTTCACATTGACGGACCTCTTGCACGACTGATTGGAGTAAAAGTCGAAGTCGTAGCTCCGGCGAGCCACCGCAATCATGAGTGGACGTATGTACCATCCCCATACCCTCGAGTATGCGCACGTGGCCGCGAAGTCGGGCATACGAACACCCTCCACGGCGTCGCAAAGGGTTCGGAGCCTCAATGAGCAACAGCTGATCGATCCTGCCTTACAGTCCGCTTCCTCGACCTCGTGAAACCGTTCACCCCCGTCATCCCCGAAGTCCAGGTCCCCGAGACCAAAGTGCCCTTCCAACAACGGGTAGTATGGACGTCTGTCACCCTGGTCATCTTCTTGGTGATGAGCCAGATGCCGTTGTACGGCATTGTCTCTTCAGGTGAGCGTCAAGAGTTGGAAGGAGGGAGACAAGATAGGCACTAACAGGGGAAAAACAAGACACCTCCGATCCACTCTACTGGCTACGAATGATGATGGCGAGTAATCGCGGAACACTCATGGAACTCGGCATCACGCCTATCATCTCCTCCGGCATGGTCTTCCAGCTGTTGGCCGGAACGCACTTGATCGATGTGAACCTCGACCTCAAGTCCGACCGCGAGCTTTACCAAACCGCGCAGAAGCTCCTCGCGATCATTCTGTCTCTCGGCCAAGCTATTGTCTTCGTCGCTACTGGACTGTACGGTCTTCCCTCCGATCTAGGTGCCGGTATCTGCGTGCTCCTCGTCGTCCAGCTCCTGACTGCTGCTCTTGTCGTGATCTTGCTTGACGAGCTTCTACAGAAGGGCTACGGTATTGGTAGCGGTATCTCCCTCTTCATCGCCACAAACATCTGCGAGTCGATCCTCTGGAAGGCGTTCTCGCCTACGACCGTCAATACCGGGCGTGGACCTGAATTTGAGGGTGCGATCATCGCGCTTGTGCATCTCCTGATCACTTGGCCGAACAAGCAGCTTGCGCTGCGTGAGGCGTTCTACCGCCAGAGTCTGCCAAACATCAGCAACTTGCTTGCGACTGTCATCGTGTTCTCGGCTGTTATCTATCTTCAGGGTATGTGGAACGCGTGTGAGCAGCAACGTGCTTGGGACTAACAACATCACAGGGTTCCGCGTCGAGATCCCCGTGAAGTCCTCCCGCCAACGTGGCATGCGCGGTTCCTACCCCGTCCGCCTCTTCTACACCTCGAACATGCCCATCATGCTGCAATCCGCACTCTCCTCCAACGTCTTCCTCGTCAGCCAGATGCTCTACAACAAGCTCCCCGAGAACCTCCTTGTCAAGCTCATTGGTGTCTGGGAAGCCCGCGAAGGCAGCGCTCAAGTCTTGCCCACCTCAGGTCTTGTCTACTACATGAGCCCACCTCTCAACGTCACTGATGCGCTTCTCGACCCTATCCATACTGCCGTGTTCATGACTTACATGATTGTGGCTTGTGCGGCTTTCAGCAAGACTTGGATCGAGGTTTCTGGATCAAGCCCGAGGGATGTTGCGAAGCAGCTTAAGGAACAAGGATTGGTCATGGCTGGACATCGCGACGAGAGCATGTACCGCGAGTTGAAGCGCGTGATTCCGACTGCCGCTGCCTTTGGTGGTGCGTGCATTGGCGCTTTGTCGATTGTGAGCGATCTTATGGGTGCGCTCGGCAGTGGTACTGGAATCTTGATGGCCGTCACGTGAGTGCTGAAGATAATTGAGCTTGGGGCGAATAGAGGCTAACAAAGTTCACAGCATCATCTATTCGTACTTCGAGATCGCCGCCAAGGAGGGCGACATGGCTGGCCTGAAGGGCATGGTCATGGGC
>JAVRRP010000657.1:0-15217 GCA_036872775.1 Oleoguttula sp. CCFEE 5521 | reverse complement strand
ACTTCAAGAACCCCGACTCGGACAAGAGCAAGTGGGTCACGTACGAGCAGCTCGCGGACCAGTACAAGGAGCTTGCGTCCAAGTACCCGATTGTGTCTATCGAGGATCCGTTTGCTGAGGATGATTGGGAGGCGTGGAGTTACTTCTACAAGACCTCTGACTTCCAGATCGTCGGCGATGACTTGACTGTCACGAACCCGACATTCATCAAGAAGGCCATCGAGACCAAGGCTTGCAATGCGCTTCTCCTCAAGGTCAATCAGATCGGCACGATCACTGAGGCCATCCAGGCTGCCAAGGACGCTTTCGGCGCTGACTGGGGCGTCATGGTCTCGCATCGCTCGGGTGAGACTGAGGATGTGACGATTGCGGATATCGTCGTGGGCTTGCGCGCTGGGCAGATCAAGACTGGTGCGCCTGCGCGGTCTGAGCGTCTTGCTAAGCTCAACCAGATCTTGAGGATCGAGGAGGAGCTGGGCGATAAGGCGGTGTATGCTGGGACGAAGTTCAGGACGGCTGTGAACATGTAGATGATGAGTATTGTGTACACGGAGAAGTCTAGAGGAGTAGTAGCCGAGCGAGATGATCAATCGGAGAGGGCGATGTAGCTTTGAGTACGCGTCTAGCGAAGTGAGCGAGGCATCACACGTATTGCCTCAGGCACCACGATTTGCCTCGGCGACCTTGCCTCTAGTGAACTTCACGAAAGCGATCTGCCCAGTTACTTGACACTTGAATGTCCATTCCATTGTCTTAAGAGGCTCCCACCTCCGACTATCGCAGCCATGGCCCTCCTCTCCCCCTACACCCTCATCCGTACAATCTCCCTCCTCCACCTCCTCGCAGCCTACTTCTTCCTCACCTCCCCCGCCCGCATCACAGACCAAAACGTGGTCTACATGCTCGGCGAATCCATGCACCTCGTACGTTCCCCAGCCTTCCCCTTACATATCCATCTCGTCATGAGTGTCGCAGAATACTTTTCTGACATTTGATGCTAGCCTCACGCCACGACTTTCACCAAACCCTCCGAACCCTCGGCCTTCGTCGCTATCCTGCTCTCGCTCTTCGCCGTCTCGGATTTTACGGCCGCGGGGCTGGACCAGCTTGTGGCGCTGGAGTACTGGCTTGCTAATGTGCCTGTGCGACTTGCGGTTTTGTTTGCAGTGACGGGGTATTCCTGGCTTGGCCGCGAGGGCGGGTATCTGGGTCCGGCGCCGGTGGAGGGGTTGGCGGGGTTTACGGTCGGACTTGGGAGCGGAGGGCTGAAGGGCGGGATGGGGATGGGTGTTAGGGAGAGTGTGTGTAATTCGTTGGTATTTAGTTGGGGGTTCTTTGAGATGTGTGCTTGGTTCTGGGTGAGTGCTAATACTTCACTGTTGCCTGAGATGGCCGTGGGTTTGGGCGAACTGGCTGACACGGAGTGCATAGGTGTTCACAAGTCTGCGAGACGAGCGAACGGCCGTTGCGAAGAAGATCTTGGAGCACAGAAAATCTGAAGAGGATCGACTGTGATCTCGTTGGGAGGTTGTGTAGTTCTATTGTACATGAAGATTATTTCGAGGATGTGTGCAGCGATTTTAGCATCGTGTGCTTGCTACCATCTTCATTATGCATTACGCATTACAAACACGCCATATCCTACCACTCAATCGTGCGGTACTCAATAACACGGTGGCCAGTCCATTACGGCGCCGTCTCAGCCCGCCGCCTCAGTCCCGATATCCGCTCCCGAATCCCACCAGTAACAAACCCTCCCTTCACCGCAAACGCCCCCTCAGCAATCACGTCCAACACCGTGCCATCTCCCGCTCCGTCCATCTGCCAGCCGCCCCTTATCAGCCGCATGCTCCTCGTCCTCTTCCCACCTAGCCTCGCTGGACCACGGGTCGAGACTCTTCTTACCCACTCCATCTCAGGCCGACTCAGCGCTTCGCTCTCAGTCGAGCGCCTCAACGGGCTAGGTCTATGGACAGGAGAAGCTGAAGGTGAAGACGAAGCGCCCTATCGTCTCGCCAGCCCCTCTAATGCCTCAAATCCCTGTCGTCCACTCCCAGCGATCTTCGAGAAGCCACTACTATGATGTCCTGCACTATGTCGCTTCACCATTCGATCAGAAGGACTGCCAGAACCGCCATTACCGTTCGTGGCGCCGAGATTCGGTAGCGCGGAGAGCATATCCCCCGACTGATCGCGCGGACCCATCGTCGACATTGGGCGACCATTGAGCAGCGAGGACTTGTAGTCTATGTATGACTTTGCTGCTTGAGAAAGCAAAATTGGCGCGGCATCCGTCGGGATCTCGGCGCCGTTCTGCAGTAAAAGCTCGGCTATGGGGAAGGGTTTGCGGTCGTTGGGCAATGGTGAGGGGGAGCGGAGGCCGCTGCCGGAAGGCGTACGGGTATATGTGATAGACGTCGTGCCAGTCGGCGAGGCTGGGTCCGCAGCAGCAAGCGCAAGATAGACTGCGTGAGTTGCTCGAGAGCGGTCGTGGACATTGGGATTTGCGCGGAGGGCGAGGGCGAGGAGGACGTTCTGGATGTCGTTTCGCTTGATGCTTGTCAAGAGGAGGTCGTCTGGTCCGAGTGCGCCCATGGGATTCGCGGTCACGTAGGTTCGATCTGAGTACTTCGCTGTGATGAAGTGCAGGCGCTGATCGCGAGTAGAGTGTGGAGAGGGCTTAAGGAAATGGTCTAGCTTTGCTTCCCAGATCATATTGCTCACGCGGTTGCCCACGAGCAAGAGGATCTCGATGATATCTTGGGAGAAGGCTGTGGTATCTAGGGTTAGTGATCTCACCTTGCTGATGTGTGTACCGAGTGACCGATGGATGCCACTACATTCAATACAGAGGAGCACTCCAAGGTTGATGGAACACCAGTCGACTTTGCCATCAGACCCACAGTCAGCACAGAGCCGGTTGCCCTCGTCTGCATTGCGAATGCGTTGCAGCAGTGCCGATGCTTCGGGATCGACAGTCATGCTGGCTCGATTGTACCCAGTCTTCTCACCCGTTGTAGCATGTCTATTCACCGCCTTCTGTGCATCACTTCGATTCGGGTTCGACACTTGTCGGTGTCCCGAGAACGACGAGCTCTTACCGGTCAGTACTGCAGCAATGTCCTTCCGGTGCGAGCTGTGTGCAGCAGGCGATGGACTTGCCATCGGTGTACTTCGATTCTCGAATGCACTCAGCAAGGCATTATTGATAGCCCCGATCCAAGCTTTCATATCTTCCTCAGACGGAGCTTGATAGATCCTGGTGAACTGTGGCGTGATGATCTCGAAGCAGAACCGGCGGTCTGAATTCCTGGCTTCTCGTACCGAGGCCATTCGCAAGTCGATCGGCTCCATATGCAGATCTAGCTTCTCCTTCCAATTGACATACTCAGACAGCCTGCCTTGGTCCAGCACAATCCAGAATTTGTGCCATGCTTGCTTGTTGAGTCCCTTGGGATCCATACCACCCGGCCGGCTGAGTGCCCAGAGCAAGCCTTCTTTGCGGAAGGCACCGCTCTTGGGCGTCCCACTGGTATCATCAAGATCTCGAATGCCCTTGAATTTTGAGTTGGGACTCGCGGATAGTCCAGAGCTTGAACCAGCGGGCGCAACGAGACTGCCATTCGATGGCGCACTTGACGCAACGCCAGTCGATGGTGGAGATGTCGATACTGTCCCATTCGACGCATAGCTGGGTACTCTGCTCGAGTCCTGTCCGGTCATTCGGGTGGAAGCACTGACTGATAGCGAGTGTGATAATGAGGGAGGTGAGATCACTCCATCCTCGCTGACGAGCTTTGTGCTCTTTTCGAGAGCTCTGCGCTTCTCCTCTCGCTCTGTGCGTCGAAGCTGGTAGTCCTTCTCGGCAGCGGCGACTTCAGAGATGAGTACGTCCAGCTGTGGGACCATCTCTTCGACCTTCTTTGCCGCTACGAGGTAGCTCCTTGACTGTGCTTCAGCATACTTAGTAAGCTGCGACAAGACCTCTTGGTCTTTGCGTCCACCGTGCAAGTCATGCATAAAGCTCGAGTAGTCGAATCGTTTCAGCTCGAACGTGCGTCGCTTGTACTGGAACTTTTCGTCACTCTGTTTCTGCTTCTTCTCCTTCAGACTTTCACTTCTCTGTCCGAGATACTTGCTTGTATAAGCATAGTACTCCTTGCTCTCCTCATCGAACTCCCTCTTCTTCACGTCGGCTTGCTTGATCTCGTTGTTGTATAGTCGGCTCACCGGCTCGATAATCATCCGTCTCAGATTGACCGCATTTTGCCGTTCGTACTGCAAGATCTCCTTCGCGATCTTCTCGAAATAGTGCTCCAGCGCCGGTCTCACAGCATTCGCATTCGAGCTTCCCGCTTCTCTCAGCGCATCTGTGAAGTCTGCAACCGCATTATTGCACGTCTGCTGTGCAATCTCCGCAGCCTCTGCAGTCCGAAGTACCTTCTTCATCCTCAATCGCATATTGCCCGTTTTTTGCTCTAGCGACCGCATTGTCGCGCGGAAAAGTGGTCCATCTTCGTTCATTGCAGGGTCCTCGCCTGGCTTGCAAGTCGCCACATCGACCTTGACCGTCTCTGATGTGCTTCCTCCGTTACTCGTAGCTGTCATGGTTGGTGCCATTCCCAGTTCGTCCTCCGGGATCGCATCGAACAATGGCGATCCCGGCTCCTTGTAGTCCCTGTATGACAAAATCGGGCCCTCGCCCTCCGAGTCACTGACGTTGCTCACCCTCGACTCAATTGACTGCGCCGAAGGCACCCTTAACCTAGGCGGCACACCCATATCAAGTCTCGGCGACCTGGTATACGACCTTTGCACATTCTGCACCCAGAAATCGAAGCCAGCCAGCGTATTGAGCCTGTGCGCCCTTTGATCGTACTCCACCAGACTACAGCTGTTGCGCCAACCCCCACCTCGATCCTCGACTGTCTTTGGCGGTCGCCATTTCCAGGACCAGGTGAATTGTATGCTTGAACTACCTCCTGTGCTATAGTCGCCAAGTAGCTGCACGTTGGGGTTCTTATGCAGGTTTGGATTGGCATGAAACTCTCGCACTACCAGATTGTCCACTTCCTTCGGACTCGAGGCGAAGATATACGTCAGTCCCGCGATGGGGGTATCTACCGCAGCCCCAGCTTGACTCCCTGAGATCCCATTTCCCTGCGCTTGCTGTTGCTGCTGCCTTAGGACGAAGGTGAAGTGAAATGTCAACTCGTCTGTACTCTGCAGCCGTAACAAGAAGTTGCCCGCGCCCTCCGGGTCCTGTACATAGTCTACTGGGACATCGTCGCCCGACTCTCTCTGCGCGTTGTATCTGCTTGCTGGAAATGAATTTGGCGATACCCGTAGTACTGTCCCTCGAGAATTCGTAATGTGTAGGGCGGCGATGGTGAAGCGGGACTGGTCCCTGATATAGGCGCCGTCCTCGGGCCTGCTACCGACTGCGCCCATGATGGGTAGGATGCGGTGTTGTGTGGTGCTGGCCTGGTAGATCTGGGAGGGGCTGTCAAGAGTCTACCGCGTGGTTCCTGGCGCATGGCAACCCTATGCGGCGGTAGCAGTGGGGCAATGACCCTTGTCATGCGGTACACTTTTGGGATGATTTAAGCTTATTTGACAAGCGTGTTCTGATGTCAGCGATAAGACCTGTAAGGTAGTTGATTACAGAGCACGCGACCGTAGACATGTAATCTCCATCTCGCCCTTCACGACGTCACATCCTGCTTCGTCTTGTACCTATCTGTTGCGAAGCGATGGAGTACAGGGAGGAGGAGAAGGCGGCCGCTGAGAATCACCCGTTGGTGCAGGATCATCATCGGCCACAACGACAGAAGAAGTCGTCTGCCCTAAGTCTACTGATTACCATCTTGCTTTGCTCTGCATACGGTTGGTGGTCATACGGCGTACCTGGCAGAACGACATTGCCATTGTCTCGTGCCGAGACTGTGCTGAACGATAACCCGCTTATCGATGGCCACAATGACCTGCTGATTCTCATCCGCGCCCTTTACAAGAACGAGATTTACGAGTCGAACTTCACGCAAGCCTTTGATAAAGGTGGACTAGCCGGCCACGTTGACGTTCCTCGCCTGACCGCCGGCAAACAGGGCGGAGCTTTTTGGTCGGCGTTTGTGCCGTGCCCAGCCGATGGCTTCGACTTTACGGACGCGAACTATGCGCCATATGTCCGCATGACACTCGAGCAGCTGGATCTGTTCAATAGGCTGTCAGAGCTGTACCCAAAGTACTTCACCTTGTCCAAGACCGCGGAGCAGGCAGAGAAGGCTTTCGAGCACGGCAAGCTGATATCGCCACTTGCAATCGAAGGCCTACATCAGATTGGGAACTCGATCTCGACGCTGAGACTATACCATGCGCTGGGCGTGCGATATGCGACGCTAACCTGGAACTGCCACAACAAGTACGCCGATGCGGCTTTGGTGTCCGTTGACGGCGAATTTGTGGTCTCCAAGCCGTACCACGGTGGCATCAGCAAAGCTGGACAGGACCTTATCCTAGAGATGAACCGGCTCGGTATGCTGGTAGATCTCAGCCATGTCAGTGTCGATACCATGCGAGATGTGTTAGGCGGCAACCCAGACAAGTGGAATGGCAGCATCGCGCCACCAATCTTTAGCCACTCGAGCGCGAAGGCAATCTGCCCGCATCCGCGAAATGTGCCGGACGACATCTTGCACTTGGTCAAGAAGCGCGGGTCAGTGGTAATGGTGAACTTTGCACCAGACTTCGTCAGCTGCAAGGCAAGTAACGCCTCCAGCGGCTTGCCCGACTTTGTCGAAGAGACCAACACGCTCGCTCACGTCGTCAAACACATCATGCACATCGGCGAGTCGATTGGCTACGATCATGTTGGCATTGGCACGGACTATGATGGCATTCCGAATACACCGCGAGGACTAGAGGATGTGTCGAAGTTTCCGGATCTTGTCGCTGCGCTGCTGGAAGCTGGCGTGAGTGAAGAAGATGCAGGGAAGGTGGTGGGACGAAACATCTTACGAGTCTGGCATGAGGCTGACAAAGTGGCTGCGAGACTGCAGAAGGAGTTGAAGCCGCTTGAGGATGTGCTGGAGTCACCTTGGCCAGTGATGGTTTGAGTACTGATATGTGTAAAGACTTCATCGTATGGCCACTAGTTTCCGCGGGCTTTTCGCAAAGTCCGCAGACTTCCTATGGTGCTATAGCCAATGCCGAAACTGCAGCTAACAGCACCACGGAAGGCCATAGTCTCCAACGCACCGCCGCCGCTCTATTTCGCAAAGAACCCTCCAGCCAGTCACCCACTCATCTCCACATCCGCACGCCCGCCAGCCCCCCCACTCGACCTCGCCAGTATTCCCCTCAACACCTTATTTTCCAACTCTGCCTTCGCAGCCTTCCCCTCCGCCTCTACAGCCTTCGCCTTATGCCTCTCATTCGAAGCCTGCATAGCAAACAACGACCGCTGTCCCTCGACAACCCTATTTCCACTCTCAACCTCGTTCCTCCTCGCCCGATCAACCCTCCCCCGCATCTCCTCGATCTCATCCTCGAAATCCTCCCGCATAGCCCTTATATCTGGCCTCGGACCCAGCCCGCTCTTCCTAATAGCGTCGAGCTCGTCTTTCAATTCCTTGACTTTCTTGTCCGCACGGCCTTTGCGGCGTTCACTGGCGGTGTAGTCCATCTGCCACTTCTCGGCAGCTTTGCTCTGGGCTTCAGCATCAGCTGTGGACTCCCAGAGAGCCTTCTCCAATCTCTCCTTATTGACAGTGAGCTCGCGGATCTCTTTCATCTTGTCCCTCATGGCTGCGTTGAGCTCGGGCTTCATGTCGTCGACCTCGGCCTTCTTCGCTAGTTTGATCTTCCTGGTCTCCTCTTTGAGCTTGTTCTCTTTGGACTGCATCTCCTCTTTGTGGTTCTTCACTGCTGTAGCAAGAGCCTTGTCGGCTTCCTTACGCTTTCCGTCCAACTCGTCGCGATCGGCGGTCAGACTGGCTACCTTGGTCTCGTGCTTGTCCTTGAGACCCTTGGCTCTCTCTGTATGGGATACCTCCGTCTTCTTCAGCTTCGCGCGCAGCTTCTCCAGCGCCGTTTCGTGGCTCTCGGCGGCAGCTTCGAGCTTGCTCTCTTGGCTTGACTTAAGTTCCGCGAGCTTACCATTGTACTTCTTCTTCAGCTCGTCGTACGCATCTTTCTGGTCCTTCCTGAGCTTAGCTATGGCTTTGTCGTGAATGGTCTTTAGCTCCTTGCGAACCGTAGTCTGACATGTCTTGCAAACTTTCTTGACGGGAGTTTGGATGTCTCCATCGGAGACTTCGGAGCCGGACTTGTCGTCTTTGTCTTCGGAGCCATCTGCCTCGACGACGCTAGGCGTGGCAGTCGTCTTGGCTGGCTTGCTCTGCGTAGCCTTCTTCGTCGCTGCTGCAGCGGTCTTCGGCTTCGACTTGGCTAACGTGATCACCTGGTCTTCGTCCTCTCCCGCCACGCTCGGTGTTGCGGGTTTCTTGTTGGCCTGGCTGGTGGCAGGCTTCTTGGTGTTGGCCACGGTGGCGCTCAACTTCGGTGTTGCTGACACCATGGTCCTATCCCCGCTGTCATGCACGGCAGAAATAGTAGTGCCAGTAGGCTTGCTGGACTTGGCGGAAACCGGACCCTTCGCGTGCGCCGCGATCGGCTTTGGAGTTTGAGTGGCGCTCTCACTGGCTGGTGTTGATAGCCCGGAATCGATCATCACGACCTTGGCACTCTGAGACGCGGAATTAGAAGCAGGCACCCTCGCGGTCGTCTTAGCCGTGCCTCCAAGAGCATTCTTCTTTGCCGCCGCGCTCGACATAGTCTTCGCGGGAGGAGTGGGAGCCGTCGGCTTGGGCTTCTTTGCTGGAGTTTCCCTCGATGCAGGCTCCGGTGCTCTTCGTTTCAGGCTTGCGGCAACAGATGTTGAGGTTTCTCTTCCACCGCTCGCTCTGCTCGCTTCGATCTCTGTGGCAGTGGTATTCGATGCCTTGCTGCCGATCGATGCAGCGTCCTGGCACGCGATCGCTTTCGACACAGTCTTCTCGACAACATGCTGCGAGACGACAGGCTCATCCTTGTCGACTTCCATCTCCTCGTCCGTCCTCACAACAGCGCTAGTCTTGCGAATGTCTGGTGGCGGCGTCTGAGAAGATGTTGCGTCGGATCCCGGGGTGATCAGGTCAATTGGAGATGTCACCGTCGTACTCTCTGGAAGATTTCCGATCCCAACAATCCTCTCCACTGTCTCGTCCTCTGCGATGATACCGTCTATCACATCGATCACTGCTGGATCGACTAGTAGCACATCGGCTAGGAGTGCCAAAGTCGGGCCTATAGAGCCTCTCTCCTGCGTCACAGGGACCGCTGGCTCCTCAAAATCGGTGGGCATGGCGTCGACATCTTTCGGCGTAGACGCAATCTCGCTGACATCCTGTACAGGCGACAGTGTGGACAGAGCAGTCGTCACCGGTGACAGTAGATGCGATGGAGGCTGTCCGGCGGACACTTCAGTAGTCACCTCCATCACATTGTCGTCCACCGCATTTGGCTCAATTCCGGGTCGCATCATACGCCTAGAGCAAGTCTCCTTGAGGATTGATTTGATTGACATGGTGCCATCTTGTGCGCCATCATAATTGGCGTCTACGGGCTGGTCCTCGGTCGGAATCGCGGATACCAAAGTGCTAAGACTAGACAGAGTCGTTGTCTCGTCCTTAAGTACGACAGCCGCTCCTCCGTGGCCGATGGACTCCGGCAGATCGACATCCATCAAGTCAGCGTCTGGAAGACCGGACTTGTCCACAGAGACCTGAGGGTTCGTGGCGACCGCCTCGTCCTTCGTCGGAATGTGCCCACTCAACTTCCACGGCCTGGGCGCATAGAGTGCCACATCTGTGCATTCAGCTTGTGTCATCTCTGGTTCTGTGGACTCTGCGTCTCCGCTATCGATCTCCATATCATGGTTGTCGGAGGATGAGGAAAGCTCTTGCTTTCTATGCTCATCGGTACTGGCTGATAAGCATGGATCTGCGACACTGTGTCGAGAGGTACCAGGTTGCTGCACTTCACTCAGCACACGGGAGTCAGTATCGGAGGAGATCCGGGGGTCGAGGTCAAGGGCGAAGCACATGGCTTATGGGATTTGTCGGCTTGAAAGGTAGTAGTTGCTGCCCCTGGACAATAGGACCAGATTGAGGGATTGGAATGTGGAGTGTTGGTGTGGTTGGTGGTGGAAGAAGTGCAAGAGTGAGCAGAGGGAAAGGTTGATCAATGTGCAGGCTTGAGATAAGACAAGCATGTGCAAGGCAATTTATGCATGTGACATGTTCGCGAATAAGCGGTTGGGTTCAATTGAAGCTCGTGGTCTGCGCAGAGGATGTGAGAAGTGATGGACTGTGTGAGAGCACCTACAAGATCACAGGTCTGTCCATCGTGTACAGTGGCAAGCTGCTCACGGTGTCGATTCTTTCAACCGCCAGACCTGCCTCCTGCCTCCTTGCCTCCACTTCTGCCGCATGCTCCTCTGGTACATGCCCAGACGCCCGGATGCCCCATGCTCCAGCTTCAAATCATTCAATCGTCACACACTTTAGTCCGACATCTTGACACCGCCCAGATGCCGCTTATAGTCCTCAACCACTGCCCTCACGAGTTAGTCAAAGCCTCTTAGCTGGTTGTTCAATACCTACCCTCCACATGCCCAGCCATGACCTCTCCTCTCCCGGTCGCCTGCTCGTCAGCAAGCTTCAATTTCACTTTGAGTCCCTCGATCTCACTTTCCAGCCGCTGGATCACCTGCCGCAAAGCCGCATCAGTTGCAGCAAACTCTCTATTACGAATAAGCAATTCCTGGTCAGCGCCTCGCTGAAAGAACCTCTCTTGCTCGTCTCACAAACCTACCACCTCAGCCTTCACCGTGATCAATTCGGCAGTTTGTGAGCCCACAAGCTTCGCTCCTGCCGCGTATAGACCATGAAGTTCGGCTTCGCTCATGTCTTGGATCCGCGCACTGAGACGCGCACCTTGCATTTGCCACCGTGTGTGCTCGCTGCGCAGCGTCTCGAGCTCCCGCTCAAGCTGCTCGATCTCCGCTCCAGACTGAAGAGTAGAGGTCTCGTGATGCTGCGCATTTCGCTCGACCTGTGATGCGGACTGCCCCTGGACAGTCTCCAGCTGCTGCTTCAGCTGCTTAATTTCCTTTTTGTATTGATCCTTAGCAATTCTATGGTCCTCCCTGTGTTTCCTCCTTTCGGCCTTGGCTCTTTGTTTGAAGGTGCTGAACTCCGATTTTTGCTCCATCAGAAGTACGGCAGACTGCTTCACCTTGGTCTTTCCTTTGTGCGGAACGGCCACGAGCTGCTGCCTGAGCTGCTTCATCTGCGCCTTAGACTGTGCCTGCAAAGTTTCGAAATGCTTGATGTAAGCGGCTTTGGCGACAGGAGCGCCAGATGTGATATCTACTTCAGCGCCACCATCCCTCATGGCGATCTGTGTTCCTTGGGAACTAGCGTTTGCATTCGAGATCTGTCCTCGAGATCCAGACGCCATTGCGGTGCGTCAAGTGGAGTAGGATGTAAGAGCAAAGCTCTCAGTGTAGTATCGTGGCGAGTGAGACACCTGAAGTGGAGCTGGGGTGTTCGGTCATGTAAGTGTAGGATATACGAAATGGGAAGTGAACTCACAACCGGAAGAACCACCTAAGACAGGAACGGCGACCTGGTTTGAATGTGGCGCCCATTGTATCAACGTGACATTGTCCTACCAGCTCGGAGCGCAGTACACCAGTAGATGTGCACAAGGCAGAGCAAGGAAGGAGCTACCTACGGAGCTGCTGAATTGCCACGTCTCACCGACCGAACCCTGCACCTCTTCTTTCGCATTACCCAACGCTTCGTCCAACACTCGTTCCGCTACGGACTGGTCGCTCGTCCACCTGGCGACATGTAATCATCGTCAAGTTGGTCTTCACGGCCGCCTGCTACACCACAATCAGCCGCCATCACACGTCCATGGAAAACTAACGCACCCTCTGTCTCCGCGGGCGAAGGCGGTTGCTGCGCATCTGCCTCCAGTCCATGCCCTTCGAGCTCTTCCAAGGGCGCATTTGCCTGGTCGCGCTCTGCTTGCATGCTTCGGATCTCAGCATGCAGAAGCGCGGTCTCCGTCGCGTGCTCTTCCTCTCGCGCGTCCATCTGTCTGCGAGTATCGTCCAGGTCGAAACGAAGGCGGCGAGCCCTGAGCACATGACGGCGCACATCGTTCGTCGCGCCATCATACAGACAGAGAACATCTTCCTGGTCCAGCAGAAGAATGCGTTCGGTCAGACGCCTGATCTCGCGACTCGCTTCAGCCAAGTCGTGCCTGATGTCCGCGTACCGATGCTCCCGATCTTGCATCCCTACTCGCTGCTCTCGAATCTGCACCTGTAGTTCTTCGATGCGTATGCGGGCGCGGACGAGTTGCTCACGGGTCCGATCGATGGGGCGACGATGAGCCATGGTGCCTTATTCCGGATGAGCTCTGGGTGTACCGGAAATTGGTGGCAACGACGATGAGAGAGATGCATATGGTTTAGGAAATAGTGAAAGTGATGATGTCTTACCAGGCACTTCACCACGTGAGACCTTTGCAGCAACCTGCAGGCGTCTGAAACCGTTCTCTTTAGAGTGTAGATGTCTCTGTAGCCTGCAATAGCAGCGTCCGGACATTTCATACCGCCGTGCGTGTGGATGCTGTCCCAGGATCAGAGTTCCACGCGCGGTCTCGATTTCATCATCATTGACAATCGAGGTACTCCGGTCGAAGTTGCAATACCGTCACAAGGGATACCTACAGCTTCGCCTTCGGCTTCTGCTCCTCCTGCCACTTCACCTTCAACATCCGCCTCAGAATCTTTCCACTAGCACTCTTCGGGATCTCGTCCGTGAACTTGACCCCTCCCCTCAATTTCTTGTGATTCGCCACCTTCGCCGCCAGCCAGTCCACAATCTCTTTCTCCAGCTCCGGCGATCCGGTACCTTTGCTGGGTACCACGTACGCCAGCGGTACCTCCGAAGCCAGATCCTCACGGTAGATACCGATGACAGCGACGTCCGCGATGTTTGGGTTGGACGCCAAGAGGCCTTCCAGCTCAGCAGGAGGTACTTGGAAACCTTTGTACTTGATCAGCTCCTTGACGCGGTCGGTGATGAAGAAGTTGCCATTTTTGTCTTGGTAGCCCACGTCGCCTGTCTTGAAGTAGCCGTCCTCTGTCAGCGCGTTCTTCGTGCCTTCGGGATTGTTGAGGTAGCCTTTGAACACATTGGGGCCCTTGATCCAGAGTTCGCCTACTTCGCCAGTCGGGAGCTCCTTCTCTTCCGGGCTCATGTACTTCGCCGTTTGGTTTGGGAGAAGTGTGCCGACGGACCCAATCGTCTCGTTCCACTGGGACCATGGCTGAGTATGTGTTGTAGGTGAAGTCTCACTCAGACCGTAGCCTTGCTTGATTGGAAGTTGTTTACGCTTGTGTACTGCATCGACGATCTCGCGGGTCAGGGGCGCAGCGCCGGAGTTCAGCATGCGAATGCTGCTGAGGTCGTACTTGTCCACGATCGGGTGTTTCGACAGTAACAGAGCGACGGGCGGTACGATGTAGGCGAATGTGATCTTGTGCTGCTGAACCAGGGAACACCATTGCTCGATGTCGAACTTTGGCATCACGACGCACTTGTAGCCGGAGTAAATGCTCTGGTGAAGAATGACAGTTAAGCCGTAGATGTGGAAGAAAGGGAGGAAGGCCAGAATGCTATCACCCTCAGGCCGTCCTGGCGCAGGCTTCCAGCTCAGGTCGGTCGCCTCGCCAGCAGTAATCTGCATTGTGTTCGCTACGATGTTGCGGTGGCTGAGCATGACACCCTTGGGGTGCCCGGTCGTGCCGGAAGAGTACACCAGGAAGGCGAGGTCTCTATCGGAATCAACCTTCGTCCTTCGATAGCGCGAAGTACCGGCAACGTTCCGAACAGACGAAAAATGCTTGAACTTGGCGGTTTCATCTTTCTTGTCGCCGAGCAGAATCACTCGGTCATCTGGGATGCCAGCGATGCTCGCTGCCTTCAATGCGGTCTCAAGCTGGTCGTATTGCGTGCAAAGCGCCTTCGCGCCACTGTCTTTGAGCTGAAATGCAAGCTCATCGACAGTGTATCCAGGATTTGCTGGTGAGATGATGCCACCTGCCCATAATGTTCCCCACATTACTACCGGTGTGTCGATGCTGTTCGGCGTGTACAGCGCCAGTACATCGCCTTTCTCCCATTCCCATGCGCCCTTAAGTCCTTTGCCGAAGTCTGAAGCAGCTTGCTTCACCTGGGCGATAGAATAGGATCGGCTGGTCGCAGCGTCCACGAAGATGGCTGTGTACAATTTAGTGACTCGTTCGGTACTTCAGGAGACGTGCTAGCTACCCTTGTCGTCTGGGTATTCACGATCTTTCCGCTCGAACAAGAAGTCCCTACAAGTGTGGTCAGTGAGTGACTACTCCCGTGGGCATCGTCTCGCCTGCTCTCATACCAAAGACCGACATTGGGGATGTCAACATCCGCGTAGGGGGACCCGGTAGGCATATTGAGAGATACTATGGTCAATGGACTTGGTAAACTACACGATACAGCACTGTAGCATGCATCACAAGAAAGATAGCCATCTCGTTGATCTTCATGCACAGCAACCGACGGCCGAGGTTGACCAGCACCGCGGCAACCCTCTCAGTACTTTGATGTCACTGCCCAAAGAGGAAGGTGCGCCACGTGATCTTGAGTAAAGTCCGATTAGCTCCGCTACTATTGACTACATCAATGCGTCTTATAGGAGATGGTGAAAGCGTTCATGCAGCATTGGACAGACTTCGATATGGCTGCCGTCGTCAACACAGCACCCATCCTTCGCCGTTCAGTCTGGTCTGTTCAGGCGCCCTTCCGCTGCTATCAGCGGAGATGGGCACAAGTGCACGATGTCCGCTTTGTTGCCACACATCAGCGCTCGGACAGAATACTGGAGAAGTACAAGGAGAAGCTGGAGCGAAAGGCGCGAGAGGAAGGCAAGCAGAGTGTCGATGAGCTGAAAGCCGCATACAAGGACAAGATCAGCGGGCTTCGTGAGCAGGCTATCGTGCCCGGCGCGAATGCTCCTTTGTCGGCACAGCCGCCACCTACACCTGCTCAGACGACAT
>JAVRRP010000656.1:0-15243 GCA_036872775.1 Oleoguttula sp. CCFEE 5521 | reverse complement strand
AGGACAGTGGAAGGACGGGGAGTGACTTCGCTGCGAAGAGTGCGCGAGTCTTCAGCAACCCAGCGCAGGTGCCTGCACCACTGAATATGCGAGGCAGTCCGGCGCCGTCTGCTGGACCACCTCGGCTGAACAGTTTCGGGTATGAAAGCGCGCCTCCTGAGACTCTGCCATCATCTGCCAAGCCAGAGAAGCCACTACCCTTCATACGCCCCGCGGATATCTACAAACGCATGGTCGAGCAAAGAGAGCGGGAACCACAGTCACAGGATGGTAGCAGACCGAGCATGGACTCAGTGCAGCGCGAAGCTACGTCTCCGCCTCAGATGCCGGCAGCGCTAGCGAGCGATCGTAGCGGCAATGGTTCGCCTAGCAGTGGCATGAGGCGGCCCAGTCTAGATCCTGTGAATGAGACGACTGAGGCAACACCATCAACAGCAGCGCCCTCTCTATTGCCTGTGCCAGAACGACCTCAGAGCAGTGAGCGCGCTTACTCGGGCTTCAAAGTTGACAATCCGATACTTGCGCGAGCTCTTGGTGCACAGATCGCGCAGCCTGCTGTCAGTAGGAACAGCATTGAAAGCGCGGGTGGACTGGACCCACAGGACAATCAGCCAAGGCTCCCGCCCGTTAGTAGGATTTCCGGATTTGGCAACTTTGGCTCGTTTTTGAAAAGCGATACAGTGCCTGCCATGTCCGGAGTGCCAGCCTTCACTCAGTCTGCAGCTCCGGCGAGTCGTAGCGTGGATCCAGCTGCCGAGATACTGTCTGGAAGACATCAGGAAGTGCCCGCGCATGCGCGAGGAAGAGGAGCACAGGAGCATGCAGGTGGTGTACCTGCTGCAGAATACAACACCAACGATATCACAGGTGTGTCTCGATCAGCTTTATCGCACGACCCAGCGGCCGAGATCTTAGCAGAGAGACATCAGGAAGTTCCTGCGCAATATCTGGGCAGAGGGACACAGGAGCATGCAGGCGGTGTCCTTGATCCAGCAGACATAACCAGCCGCACAATGAATGGACCTCTATACGCTCCTTCCCAAGATCCGGCAGCTGATATCTTGGCCGAGAGGCACCAAGAAGTTCCCGCGCACTCGTTGGGCAGAAGGACACAGGAACATGCAGGCGGAGTAATTCCTCCAGCAGCTGCAAATGCATTCGCAGGCCCTACGAACGAGTCTCAATCAGCGCCATCTTACGATCCGGCAGCCGAGATCTTGGCTGAAAGACAACGACACGCCCCTGCAGAGCATCTCGGGCGAGCTGCACACGAACATCCAGCTGGTCTCGCGCATCAGCCGTCCGCAGGCTACAGATCCATGGTGAACAGAGCGTTCGACAGTGAAGCTGACACCACTGGACTGACGCCCATGGCATCCCGGGATACTATGCAGACTGACAGCGCAGCAGGCGTGGGCCGCAGCAACACGACCTCTACTGGCTCGATCAGTCCGATCATGTCTCACGTGCCGTCTGCAGCCGTTATGCAAATTAAGCAGCGAGATAATGTGGTGTCACCGATTGCGGAGGAGAGCCGACCAGAGTCGCGCATTGCATCTGATGCCACGATAAGAGCTAGCTCCCACAGCCGTGGCATAGCACCAAAGCCGTCGCCGAGTCATGCAAGCGCTGCTGATCCAAGCTTCGAGCCTGGCTATCGGCGTAACATCAATGCTCCATCGCCCGGCAACTCACCCGCGCGTACACCAGCGGTTGAAGACGTCAATACCCGTCGTATCAGTGGTCCGCAGATTGCAGAACGATATGCTGCCGAACCCTCAGACGTGCCGCCAGAAGCGCCTGAGCTGCCAGGAGTGATACTGGCACCTGCCGAAACTCCAGCTTCCGAGGCACCCCCTGCGCTCGATACCTACCGTGACCTGCCCACGAAGACTCGTGATCGCAGTGGAACTGACTACAGCATGCGCGAGGCTGATATGGCACAGCAAGTGAGTAATGCGCCAGACAAAGTAGCGAGTCCAGTTATCGCAGAAGCAGCAGCGTTCAATCAAGATCAGTACTTGCGAACACATCCGGCACCCGCTTCACCCGGTCCGAACTCGCCATCTGCTATCGGTGCAGGATTCAGCAAGCCTGGGTTTGGTGTTCCCCGGGCTACGACCCCCGGTAGTGGGAGAAACAGTCCGGTGCCTGGCAACAATGGCGGTAGCTATCCTTGTGTGAAGGCGATCGTGGATCAGTACCATCAAATTGATGATGCTTCGCGTCGGAATAGCACAGCGAGTGTCAGCTCTAGCAAGTCCTCGTGGAGTAACTTCAGGGGCAGTACTGAAGACCTGCCTGGTCTGAAGAGAAAGACGACAGAAGGGTCGATGCTCTCGAGTGACCGTGTGGAATCACCTGTGGACGCTCGTGATGAAGCACCTTCGAACATCAGTGCAGCATCGCCGACGAGACCATTCCTGGGTGATGCAAACAGGCTGGAAAGCTTCAGACCTCAGCTCCCAGGGCAGTGGGTCAGCTATGCCCCAACGCCTGTGAGCGAAGAGATGCCTGCAACGCCCCCAGTCGCGCCTGTGCATTATGCGACTCCTCAAATGAACGAGCCTCATCACGATCAGCTGCCCGAGTCGCCCCCAACGCCTCGAGTAGAACAGTCGCGCGAACCCGAGGCGGTCGACTTCACGCCCAACCCCAAAAAGAATCAAATGCGGTCCAGCGACACACCCACAATCACAGATGGGAAGAGCCCGACTGCCACTCTAGCATCTCTCAAAAACGCCGGTGATGCACTTGGCGCAGCGTTCATGTCGAGTGTAGGCTACAGCTCTCATGAGACTCGCGACTTCGCTGCACCAAAGGCACCGGCTGCTCCTGTCGATGTTCCTGAGATGCGACCGCATCGTGAGACTGGAGACGTCTTCCGGCCTAGCGCACCAGAGCTGAACCGTGGATATAGCGAAGCACCGTCCTTCGCCTCAGACATCACGAACATCACTGCAGTCAGCCGGTCGAGCTCGCGGCCTCCTACACCACCTGCGAAGGATACACCTGGACCTTCACTTGCACCCGCAGCCGCACTTGGTGGCGACAGACCGATCAGCAGCTACTTCTCTGGCGCTGAGCCTGCTGCGCCGGCACCACTCAAGTTTGGTCGGCAGGGCCAGAATGCAGCCAACGACTCGAGCAACGACAGACCGAAGTTCATGCCAAGTTTAAGCACGGATACTAGCGTAAGCGATCTCGAGAGCGATCGACTGCGCAAGGATATTGTTCGAAGTCTTGGTGCAGAGAAGGTGGAGAAGATGAAGCGAGAGAGCATCATGGAGGATGTGGAGAGGACTGAAAATGAGCTTGGTGCGCCTGCGAACGCTAGAGCGATTGAGAGTGGGCAGAGCTTGCAGCCTGTGAATGAGAGTGCTGCTGGTGATGCTCGATCTGCGCTGCCATCGCAAAGCACGCAAGCGAAGCCAGGCTTCCTTGACCAGCGCTTCTCGTGGGAGAACAGACCTGCTGGAGGACTGTATGCGCCCATGGCTGTTGTGGGTGAGCTCGAAGGTGACGAGGGTCGTGCGAGCTATGAGCGGCCGCGAAGTGCTCAGGGCTTACATGTCATCAACACTGCTGTTGGTGCGCCGTCGGAGCCGAGTACTGCTGACACGCCTAAGCCGACACTTGGTGCCATGGAGGGACCCATGCAGGCACCGGCGCTCACAGTGAACGATGCTAGCCCTGCGTTCGATGGCGACGAGGGTCCTTCTTACGGCAGCCATGCTGGCGGCCAGTCAGGCGAACGGGACTTGGTAAGCCCGATAACTAAGAGCCAGGAGAACCTCGGCATACACAACAGCCTGTCCGGAGACGGCAGTCTTGCCGACATGGCGCCCTCACCAATCTCCGAGCCAGATCATGACCACTTCGATTCGATCGACTCTCGTGCCGGTCACCCAGACACTGCTGCATCCACCAGCTTGCCGGCAGTCGATGCGTCTTCCCCCGCATCATTAGGCAAAGCTGCAACACGACAGTCAGGCTCGCGCATCCCACCCTTCCGCGAGATCCTGGCTATCAAATCCACGCCAGACAGGATCCAGGCTTACTCCTCAACCCGCGAAACCTTCGCCAACATGAACACCGGTCTCAACGACTGGGTCTCCGCCATGATGGCCCAGCACCCTGAGCACGCCGATGTTGCCACGCGTCCTCCGCTGAACCCTTCTGCTACCATCGGACGTGGCCGCGGACACAAACCCACGGCTAGTATTGCGAACTTCACAAAGCAATTCACTGGCGGTGCTGATGGACCTGGACCCGCGGAGCGGAAAGCATCGAATCCTGCTGGCTATGCTGCTGTGCGACCCAAGACTGGCGGTGGGGAGGGGAGTGGAGTTGACGTCAAGGAGCTGCAGATGAAGGGGAAGGATATGATGAAGAGTGCTGGAGCAGGGGCGAAGGGTTTGTTTGCGAAGGGGAAGAGTCGGTTTGGGAGGGGCGAAAAGGTAGAGTGATCCTGATTCTCTTGCTTACTTGCTGCACTGCACGATATCACGATGGGACGGGGCGATGGAGAGCAGCACATGAGGATGATGAGTACACTGGCGAAGCTTTTGTGTTGGTATACCCGAGCTACTCCTTCACAGTCGACGATTCCTCTTATTCTCACCTCAAGTTCAATCCATGTCAGATACACAAGCTCATAGTAAGTCTCCGTAGGTTTCGTCTCCCTCCTCGTCGTTCAGCAGCGCCCCCTCTTTACTCAAGCGGCTTAGCAGCAGTCAGTCTAGGAACGTCGAAGTGATCAGGTCGCCTGCCGATGCAATGCCTGTACCGGACATGCCCAGTCCGATGTTGGATGTGAGGAATGATTATGAGAAGAGGGATTCCGGCAGGAGGGGAAGTTCGGGTGCTGGCTTGGGGCAGGCTACAAAAGGCGTGCATGAGAAGGAGAGCAAGAGGGAGCCGGCGAAGGATGGGTCCGATGCGGGAATGCTTGGTGTATCCTCGAGTGGCATTACGGCACTAGCCGCGAAGGACGTTGAAGCGCAACGTGAGCCTCTTCATGAGCCATCGCCGCTTCCTGGGCTGGCCTCGGGTCAAGACAACAGGCCGCGGGAAATGCTCGGCGGAGATGGCTGTGCTGAATCATCTGCATCTGACGATACAGCTCGGGCCATAACAGCGCCCGCGTCGGCCCATCCTGAGGATCAGAGGTCGATGGCGCTTACCGGGCAAGATCTTGACGTGCCCGCTGCAGCAGAGCAGGACTCATCGCAGACGTTACCCGATGCAGTGCCAGCATCGGCAAGCACAGCTGCTCAAGCTCACGGTGCAGGGCCTACTGACACAAAGGAGTCTGTGCGTGAGAGCGCCAGATCGGTACCACTCACGCTCTACAGCAGGACGCCAGAGCGAGACTTCCCGCCCGAAGCTCTCCCAGCTGCCTTGGCCACGCCAACATCGCCCTCATCTGCTCCATCGGCATCACCTACAACCGACCAGCCGCGACGCTCCATCCTCGAGCGCCTCCGCGCCGCCTCACGGTCGGCCTCTCGCTCAGCAACACGAAGCCGCCCCGGCAGTCTCGTTCTTGACACCAGCACGCCCACGCAAGGAAGCAGTCGCACGCCTTCTCGCCCAAACAGCACAGTTCTCGCCCAGAAGCTGACTCTTGTCCCCTCAGCCGACGACGCTATACCAGCCATCTCCGACTCGCTCCGCCGCCGCAGCGAAGAGCGATCGCGATCGCGGTCGCGCGAGCAGTCTAGATTGCGGAGGGCGAGTACGAGGGGGAATGAAGTCTGGGCGCAGAGTCGGGAGCAGTTACCTGCTATGCCTACTACGCCGAGCAATCGACGCAGGGAGGCTTGGGAGGATGATGAGGGGATCAGTGGTGCCACGCCAGGAGTGCCGGAGCGGTCTGAGAGGCTGGGTATACTACCTAGTCCTACTACTCTGAATGAGTCGCCTGAGAAGATCAGACGGGGGAGCGGACTAGGCGCTAAGCATCGTAATTTGCAAGGTATGGGCGCTCCCGACGCTGAGAGCTTGTCGTATGCAAACGAGGTGCCAGCGGTTTCCTCGCGAGCGCTGGAAGCGCCCGCGCAACAAATCATGCGACCGAGCGCCTCGCCTGTTGGACAAGAAGCATTCGATGCAGCATTCGATGCAGCATTCGATGCAGGCGAGAGATCTCCATCTCCGGACGCCATCGCCGCACCCGCTATTCGCCCAACGCAAGAACGAACTTTCAGCGCTCGTGACTTTTTGCCGAGTCAGCAGCGCAATAGACAGAGCCGGCCGGCTAGTCCAGGTGGCAGTCCTACGAAAGAGACACCGAGCCACGTGCCTGTTGATGAGGATGAGCTGTACGATGTCACGCCTACTGTTCATGAGCCAGCTGGTCAAGTACCTGCTGAAGCGGATGAGCTCTACGAGGTCACGCCTACAGGGTCGCGAGGTCTAGTCAGTGAGAGGGACAGGTTCTTCAGCGCCGAGGACTTGCGCGGCGAGAGGGCGCAGCAAGCTTTCATCGGTCCGCACCCGGTAGCTGGATCTCCCCACGAGCAGCAGATGGAAGCCGCCGAGCATACCCAGGGTGGGCAGGGTAATGACATGGTATCCCCACTGCCTGGCTACGCAGCGCCTCGAACGTTTGCCGGAGCCGCGGACAACCACAGTCTTGTGTCTGCGCAGAGCGAACACTATCACGACGCCTATGAAGAGAGGGTTGGCCGGGCAGGCTCGCATCGCTCTTCGGTGTCGAGTATCACGCAGCCGAGTCTACTTGCTGCACCGCTGGCTCTTGGTAGAGCTGAGGAGAATGCATCGACTTCGACGCTGCATGCTGAGTCTGAGATTGCTACGCCGACACCAATAACGCACAACGAGCCGGTTCTGGAAGCAGCCTCTATGTCACCCTACGAGGTACTTGAAAGGGCGCAATCTCCGGACGTACAGCCTGTTGCTGCATTGAATGTGCCGCGCCAGCGCCTGATGCCAGACTCGCAACAAGGCCAGCTGGACAATCGACCGATGTCGTACCTGCCACTTGGCACAGACGATACTGGGGCGCCTTTGCAAGAGACTTTGACTCGAGGTGAAGCAGAGGACTCGTCGACTCCAGTGCAGCGACTTAGCCCAGAGAGAGAAAACCTGACTGCAGGCTTTGCATCTCAGGGATCATCGCGCAAAGTCGAGAGCTCTGTGCAGCCTCCCAACACTCGGGCTTTCGGCCCGGAAGAGGGTATCGCTACGAATGCAGACTCGTGGCCACAGCAGTTTAATCGAGATGGCGAGAACTACACGAAGCCCCCACCGGCTCAGCCTCTGGATTCGAAAGAGTACATGACCACGACAGCACCTATGCAGTCTTCGGTGTACCGTCCGACCATTTCACGCACTCCTTCCGACTACGATCGAGTACGCATGCCACAGCCTCGGCAGGATGCCCAAATTGTGCCTCCCATGCCAACAAGAGACGACTCGCCACCCAAGAGACTGTCGTACTACCGCGGGCCACCCGAGACTTCGATCGCGGGCATCCCACCCCCTAGTCAGCTTCACGAGAACTACGATGGCCTGATCGACCCCCAGGTCGACAACATGGCAGCCGAGCTGGCACGCAATGAGCGCCCTCAACTGCATGAGAAGCGGCGGAGCGGCATCTGGAACTCCATGCGGCGCAACACAAGTGATTACAGTAGGGAAGGTTCCCTTGTCGCTCTGTCTCCGGAACCGGTCCGCTCGAAGACAGTGACCAAGCAGCGTGCCTCGACCACTCCGATGGAGTCGAGTGAGCCAAAGAAGAAGCGCTTCTCCGGTCTTGGCAGTGTCTTTGGACGATCGAACACCAAGACTAATGTCACGAACAAGCCGAACAAGCTGACCAAGACGCAGCCACGGGCACCGAGTCCCGTGCAGCGACATGCTCCAACTCAAGCAGCGTACCCGCCACGTGCTACCCGGGATTACGATGCATATGAAGCGCAGCAGATGAAGCAATATACACGCCCTGCTGTAGTGCCTGGGTATCAGCGACCGCCACAAGCACCGTACGAAGAGCCACATATGAGTTCGCCGTACGCGGAGAAGCAGCCTTCTGTGCCAAGCTCCGGTAACGGTGCGCAGCCCAGGAGGAGTTTCACTGAACCAGCTGCGCCGTATGAGTGGTATGGTCCGCAGCACCAGAATCTCGGGAGTCGTGCGTCGGCACCGATGTCGTCAGATAGTGATGCACCACAGCCGATCAGACAGCTACACAGTGCTCAGCAGCAGCCTCAGTCTCGCCCGGCTCAGCAGCAGTACCGCTCTCCTTCATCTCAACGGCCATACCAGTCGCCTCCACCTCAGCAGCAATATCCCGCGCCTCCGCCTAAGCAACCGTCACAGCCCTTGCAGCGGGACATGCCAGCCCAGCAGATCGCGCAGAACACGCCACCAATCCGGCGTTCGTACGATCAGAGTCAATACCCTTCACTAAATGGCATCCCGATGATCACAAGAGACGCGCCAGCGACTCGCGAAGGACCCGAGCCGCGTCGAGCAACGTATGGAAGTGGCAGCTCATATGCGAATGACAGCTTCCCACAGACACAGGGTAGACAAGAGCTTGCCGCGCAGCCAGCTCCGGAGTCACGTCGGACTACCTACGGGAATGACAACTTTCCCCAAGCACCAGGGAGACAGGACTACCAAACGCAGTATTGGCAGCAGCGGCAGCCTGCCGACCAGCGGTATGCGTCGCCTCCGCCTGTCTCAGCTGTGAGTGGTGATGCATCAAGATGGCAGATGTCGCCGATGTCAGCAACTTCGGGAGGTGAGCAAGAACGCTGGCCAAGTGCCCCTCAGCATAATATCGGCAATGGTCCGCGCGCAGCCTCGTGGGGACCGCAGCAAGTCGAATCTGGTCCTCGCCAATTCAATGGACCGCCGCCGGCTGCACTGGGCGCCAGTCGCTCACCTCCGCCCCGGGATCCGAGAAGATCAGGACAGTACGAGCAGAATGGCATCAGCAGACCGCCGTACGATAGCCAAGAGCTTCGAGATAGGAACGCCTATCCATCTCCACCGCCTGATGAGCAAGTGATACGGCCGCCACAAAGTCGATACTCGCAGCCCCCACCGCAACACAATGTTCGAGCACAGCAGTACGCTCCCGTATACCACGAGGAGAGGCCGTTGAAATATCAACGAGGATCATCCGGGTACTCTGGCAGACGAGATGATGCTGGTGTCACCGAGGAGCAACTGATGAATATGAGGGGTGCCAGCTATCCGGGGCAAGAGTGGCGGCCGGATCTGCAGGGTAGTGTGCGTTGATTGAGCAGATATGGGAAAGAGAACACCTCAGGCCTTCCTCGAGACGACGGCAAAGGCAGCCGAGCTTCGACGCGAATGCGAAGTTAGCTTAGCCACGATTCAGCAGCTACGCCGAATCGAGACAATGGTTTAGCTGTTGGAGAAGCGACCAAGACCTAGATATGGACACGAGCCTCAAGGCGCCTTACGGCCGATAATCAAGCTGATCTGACGAGTCAGTCGTTGTAACAAGACTTCATATGTAAGTTGCGCACTGTAGAACAGATGGTACGCCTGCTTCATTTCCAAATCCACCATGGCGACAACAAACACGAGCATCTCGTCTTCCTTCCCTTTCACGCAGAAGCAGGTCCCTGTTCTCGACTCACACATTGCATATATTGATACTGGAGCGACTCGCAACGCATCATTAACAGCCATCTTCCTCCACGGCAATCCGACATCCTCATACATCTGGCGCAACATCATACCGCATGTCAGTCCCGTCGTACGATGCATTGCACCCGATCTGGTCGGCATGGGCAAGTCTGGCAAGCCTGATATCGCCTACCGCTTTGTCGACCATGTCCGTTATCTCGATGCATTCTTTGGTGCCGTCGTCGCAGATGGCCCGGTCGCGATCATCGCACAAGACTGGGGTTCAGCTCTGGGCTTGCACTGGGCGTACCGGAACCAAGATCGCATCGCTGGGCTTGCACTCATGGAGTTCATCCGACCATTTCCGTCCTGGGACGATGCTGGAGGTGCGCAGGCGCAGGTGGTATTCAAGCGGTTCCGCGATCCCGTCGTCGGGAGAAAGCTAATCGTCGACGACAATGTCTTCGTGAAAGTCCTGCTGCCTGGAGGCGTTGTTCGAGGGCTGACTGGCGAGGAGCGAGCGTACTATGAGGCGCCATTTCCTACCGCTGCCTCGCGAGAGCCAGTCTGGAGGTGGCCAAATGAAATACCGATCGAGAGCCATCCGAAGGATGTGTGGGATGTCGCAACTCAGTATCACGAATGGTTACTCGAGACCGCCACACCAAAGTTGGTTTTCTGGGCGACTCCCGGAGCCTTCATCAAACCGGAGAAGGCGAGTGAGTATGCCACGAAGCTAAAGAACGTCGCTATGTTCGATCTTGGAGAGGGAAGACACTATCTGCAAGAAGATCATCCGCATGAGATTGGGGTTCGAGTTAATGAGTTTATTCGGAGGGTGCTCGATCAACAGGCGACGTCCTCGCCATTGTAGCTACCTATCCAATTCCATCAAAGTGTCACATCTCCCACTTCACAAGCGTGCCGTACAGATACCAGCTACCAGTACCTGCCATATACGTTAGACTCTTTAGGATCTACACTGCTCAGCTCGGTAGCTACCAGCCATTGCATTGGCCAACACCCGGATCACGACCGACGGGCACGAAGTGTGTGGCCTTGGCGAAGCTTTTGTCTTCCGTAGCACCCTCGCCGGACCAACCCTCTGCCGCATACAGATCACGTTGTAGGTTAAAAGCTAGCACAGTAGTCATGCCTGCAATGGCCGTAGAACCGCCTCTAAAGTCTAACCAACACTCGCCGAGAGCATATACCTATAGTTACGTATCGTTAATACGGAGCGTTAACTAGTAGATATAAATATAATAAGAAGATATAAGGATCTTAATTAGTATACAGGATATAGTAAGCGTACTGCACTAGGTAGGAATATAGATATCGCCTTTAAGAGTATATCTATTGTTTAGGTAGACTATCGTAGACTAGTGAAGAGTACTATGCGTATAACCTATACCTACCCTACAAATTCCAATCTAGCAACCAGTCCCCCCTAACATCAGGCGCAGGCTGCACAACCTCCACCTTCCCCTTCATCGTCAAATAAGCGCCCTGATCCGAATACTGCAACAAGCGCCCATACTTCCTACTCCGCCTCACAGCGTCCTCCCCAACTCCCGCAGCGTCTTGCGGAATCCATACCACAGGCGCCGGCTCCCTGGTGACCGGATCTTGGTACGCAGCTCGCAGCTCGGCGTCCCGCTCCGCGGGGGAGAGATCGGTGAGTTCATCTGGGTAAGAGGCGATGGAGGCGCCGAGTTGGTCTGCTATTTGCATTTTGTGCGCGCGAGTGGGGCTGATGGTCGTGTGGGTCGGCGATGATCCGTGGGATTGCACGGCTGCCAGGTGCAGGTCCATGCGTTCACGCAGGCGGAGCATAGTTTTGCGGGCTTCGGCTGCCGTGTTGGCGACTCCGTGTGCGAGGCGGAGTCGCTGTGTTGCTGTTGTGCCGTCGAGTTGGGCTGGTTTGTTGTACGAAGTCTCACCGGCTCGTCGGTGCTGCAAAGACGGACTCTCCGGGTCGGCCACCGTGTCCCCCTCGCTTTCCCTGCTCTCCGCGCCATCCTCAAACTCCGTTAGATACATTTTCCTCTCGGCATCCGCCGCCTTATCCTCTAGCGTCACGGGTAACAACTCATATAAGGGCCTCAGCAACCGCTCATGGAGATAATGGAACCCCGCCGTCAGAATCAACGCCACGATCATGATAATCGCCTGCGACGTCGCAGCCAGGTTATCATCCGAATTCCGCACAAGAAAGAACAAGCCAATTAGCGTGATCTCAAGGATGTAGATGCCGGCGAGTAATTGTGTTAAGGCGTTCTCGAAGAGAGCGCCGTAGGTGTCCACTTTGTTGCGTTGGACAAAGTAGTAGTTGTGTCTGTAGGCTACCCAGAAGAGGGCGAAGACTGCAGAGACGAAGAGGAGCATTAGTGGTGCTATGATCGAGTATATCAGCCCTATGGCTGCGGAGTTCGTCCACAGGCTGAAGACGTTCGCCCACATTTGGTGCGGGATCACTGTTTGCAGCCAGGCTTCTTGGCGAGGCGTTTGCGTGAACCAAGGCCAGATCAGGTTGATGAAGAGGACACGCAGGTATTGGAATAAAGCTGAACCGGAGAAGCCTAGAGCTTGGATTATGAGGTAGTTGAAGAAGTAGTTTGCGGCTTTGGGGAGGTTCGTGGCGAGAGTTTCGGGGATGGAGGTTGGGTCCTGGAAGATGATGGGTAGGACGGCTAGGAGGCCAGAGGAGATGGAGGTTACGAGGACGAGCTCGATGATTAGGAAGGTGAAGTAGAAAGCCTGGGTGCTTACTTCGCGGCGGCTGCGGGTGGGTGCGCCGCACAGGACGGCGAGTCTGCGACAAAGGGATGGTACGACAAGTTGCACAAGAAGCGCGAGCAGAATCGCTACGAGTGGACCAGAGATGAGACCGATGATCCAAGTGGGCCACCTTCGTAACCATTCCAGCCAGGACGTGTTGCTTCGGAGAATCTCTAGCTGAGAGAGGATACTGAGGAAGAAAGCCGGTATAGCCCACAGAATTAGCATACCAGCGAACAACACCATTGCGATCAGCGTCCGGACGAATCGTGCCAGTGACGTGAGACCCATGTTTAGCCAGAGCACTTCATGCGGCGCGACATGCAGGAAGCGCGGGTTCATCGTGCCAGGAGCGTGGTGCGTGACCAACGCGCAGGCCATGTTTGCAGCCATCTGCCGGTCGAACTGGATGAAGGCGGAGTTCTGCCGCTTGAATATGTCCTCGTCATCGAGTTTAGGCATGAGTTCCTCAATCTCCATAGTGAGACGGGCGATTTCCGCACGAAGCCAGGCGATCTTGGGTACGCGTCTATGCTTGCGCTGCCAGGATTTCAGCGACGACACTGGTCGCCAAACACCTCTCTCATCCTGCATGATTTGTATGTGCGTCTCCTTCTTGTCTTTCAGATGTTTCCGCCAGATCTGATCGTGGTCTGCAATATCCTCCTCGAATGTGTCGCGGATGCGCTCTGCGGTGTCCAGGTCTTCGCCTTCCTTGCTCTTGTGCGCTTCTGCTGTGCTCCCTTCAATCGCTTGCTCGCCAACCACATCATCGTCAGCTCTTCCTTCTCGAGATCGATCCGAGTCAAGATGCCTTTGTGCTCCTTCCAGTTGCTTGTTCACCAACCGCTGCATCTTCAGCTCTTCCTTCTCGAGCGCGTGACGCAGCTTCCTCCGCCGCGAGACCAGAGTCCTCAATGGTATATAGTCCCGATTGAGCCAAACGTGCAATTTGCTTCTATCGTCGTTGTCAACGTAGACGTCATAAAGCGCTTCCAAGGCACCAGTACTGCGGTACTCGCTCGGTATATTCGTGACCAGAATCGTTCTCGCACTGGCCTTAATCCGCTGCTCCGGAGACGTGAGGTAATCCTGCCGCGTCGTGATAAAATGTAGCTTCTCCCTGTATATCCTCCACAATGTCCACATGATCACTACCAGCGCGCAGACCAGGTGCGCTCAGTAACGATTTGTCTTCGTGGGCGCAACATTCTGCCACGACAGCGTGTCCAGTCCAGTGATATTGAACTGCTGCGATTGTCCCCCGATTTCAAAACTCCGGTCATTCCTAATACCGTGATAATTCACTGGGAGCAAGACGATCACGCAGGTGACCATCAGTGGCACGAAGATGATGACCATAGCCCGCAGGAAGCGGATGGCGAAGTACCCGTCCAGCCCGCATTTTGCCTTCAAGTCCTCGCCCTTGATCGTGAAGATGCGCTTGATCCATGCGAGCGGACTTACGGGTATCGCCTCCACGCGCAGTCGGTCTTGTACGAGATATGTCTTTGGCTGGTACAATCGACGTCCAAGGTTGGAACTCTTGAGCAGGAGGAAGCCAGAGAACTGGAAGGTGAAGAGAGCCACGCCAGTGGCCAAATTAAGCACGAAGGATTTTGTCGCGATTCCGCCGTTGTTCTGGGCGACTCCAGCATTCCCGTTGAAGATGTCGGTGATGCGGGTGCTGTTGGTCGAGTTGGCAGTCATGGCCGGCGTGTGGAGTGACGAGGGCTGTGGACGCGAGGTCAATGCTGATCTTGGGAGGAGGAAATCCCTTATCCCCTGCCGCCACGCTTCGACATTTAACAGCCGTAGCCGATGATCGTGCCACGTCCAGCATGTTGGCCTCTATCCCGAGACCCTCCACCAGTATCCTCCGCCAATATCGTCACCAGGACCACGCCGAATAGGACGGCTAAAATGACAGCTGGGGAGGGAGGCGCGAGCGGGGAGGGGATGGGAAATGGAATAGGAGTGCGACGGGAGGAGTCAGAGTGGTGACGAGCTATGAATCGGGGTGGCGGAGCGTTGTGCACACCTCGACGTGGTGGACTGCTGCGCGCAAGTCGGAGCGGTAGAGCGCTGTCAAGGACGATCTGAGTGGCAGCCAGGGCCGCTATCACATCAATGTCGACATGTTAAGATAAATACCGGAAGCCGGAGTACAGCTCTCGCCTGTAGATTCTGTCGACCGCTTCGACGACTTCCACAACTTCGTCCGGCGCCTTGCAGGACCAGCACTGCAAGCGGCCTGCAGCCTTGGCTGTTGCGGTTGTCCTTCTACTACCATATATGTATTACACCTAGGTCAGGCCAGCGACATCCGTTTCATCGTTTCAACTCGCTCATTACCGTGTCGAGGCGTTGGACGAAGTTACAAAGCCGCGGCGAGTATGTCTTCCCGTTAGAGTCTCATCTTCTTTCATTGTTTTGTCTATCGCTCACGTTGGCTAGCAATAGGGAGTACCTGTATGCGGTGCCGGCCACGAACCTGATAACCTCGCTATGATAGGGTAAAGTCCTAAGCCCTAGACAAGCCAAACACGACTAAATTAGGGTGAACGTAGGGCGCGTAAGCACCTCCTAAACACGATATTCACGTACATACGGAAGACTCTACCTTCTCGACCTTCTATAAGATATAATATAACTATCTATCTAAAACCAAAACTACCTCTAGGCTAACTAAGACTACGTACGCAGCTATAGTATCATGGTTTAATTAACGAAGATTGTAGATAATATATCTAAGAGGGTGATAAAGGATATCTATATTGTAGGTATCTCGCAACGTATAGGACGACCCTAAGCAAGCACTGCCTA
>JAVRRP010000655.1:0-15268 GCA_036872775.1 Oleoguttula sp. CCFEE 5521 | reverse complement strand
ACTTGATGTAGTGGTCGTCGGATTTGTGGCCGAAGCGGGAGTCGGACGGGATGCCGTCGTTGTACTGGAAGGGTTGTTAGACTGAGGGTGTAGAGGATAGTAGCGTGAGAAACGTACCTTGCCGGTGAGAATGCCTGACTTCAGCGGGCTGAAGGGCGTAAGCGCTAGATTGTACTCCTTGTACAGCAGCGAGTACTCCTTCTCGCACCGCTCTCGCACGAGCATGTTGTACTGCGGTTGCTCCATTATCGGAGCGATAAGGTGGAGCTTGGCAGCTACATGATGTGCGCGCTCGATCTCATCGGCGTTCCACTCGGAAGTACCCCAGTAGAACGTCTTGCCCGTATCGATCAAGTAGTTGAAACCCCTGACGATCTCCTCCATGGGCGTATGCCTATCCGGGCGATGCGCGTACAGCAGGTCCACGTAATCCAGTCCCAATCGCTCCAAACTGGCCTTTGTGCCCTCAACGAGATGCTTCCTCGACAAGCCACCGTTGTTCACTGGGTTGTCCCCGTTTGCAGCCCCCCAGTTGATCTTGGTGGAGATGACATAGTCGTTGCGTTTCCAGCCGTACTTCTTGATCGCCTCACCCATAACCTTCTCGCTCTCGCCACCGGCGTAGCCTTCTGCGCAGTCGAAGAAGTTGATACCCACATCATAAGCGGCTTTCATGCAGGCGAAGGTGTTTTCGTTGGCAACGTGGCCGCCATAGGTGAGCCAGCCGCCAATGGAAATACACGAGATTTGGAGGCCTGAGTCCCCGAGGAAGCGGTATTGCATCTTAGGAAGGTCATTGGGGACGGTCATGGTTGCGGGTGCTGCGTTGCTTATCGTGGAAAACAGAAGAGAGCAAATGGAGAGGATGAAGTGGGAAAGAGAGAAATCGACTTGTTTACTGTAATTTTCGTGGGCCTACTGGTGCATATATCGCTGCATTGCGGTGAAGGTATTGAGGCTGAAGTCGCGTCTATCGCTGATCTGTGCCACTGAAATGGCATGCGCGACGGCATCTGAGGAGCACTATGTGGAGCTCATGCGAGCTGTAGCGGCAATTCACCTGCCTTTTGCAGTGCGCAAAATGGCTCCCCGGGCCGATCGATCGTGTTCGGATAATTGAAGATCCGCTTCACAGCTTCTGCTGCTCCAGTAAATGTATTGCTCTCGCATTCCTAAGTCTTCAACGATTAGCAATGCATTGCAGACGCGCTTGCTTGTGTGACATGAGATCGGGCGTATTCGTGCTTGCAGGCTTCAATCCGTGCCGGTAGTCTGTGGCAGGATACAGAGATCGATGCTCGTCCAGTATGGCGGGTCGTGTCAAACTCATGACACGTCCATCTCATCACCTCCTACTTCGCCCTTCTTCTTCCTGTCTTCGACTCGCTTCTGCGTGGCCTTCTTCGCATCCTCAATCCACGCCTCGTGACTTCCTCCCTCCAGCTTCTGCGCAGTGACGCCCTTCATGACCTCGCCAATGAAGCCCACGAAGTTGTGCCGTCTCAGCGCGTTCTCCCACCTCCACTCGCGTCTCTTTGCTTCTTCTCGCTCCAGTCCCTCAGCATCGCCAACCTCCTTCGCTCGCAACCTCAAGTCCTCGCACATTGCCAGCAGATTGAATCTGATCTCCCCTGCCGGGTACCGCTCGATCCGCCGCTGCAGCACAGGGACCACAGCATCGGCAAAAATCTCGGACGGGCAGGCGCCAGCGTCACCGTGGCGTATTGGCGCCGGCTGGAGTCCATCAAGTTCATAGAGCGTAGAGTTGATGCTGGTGTAGGCGATGAAGTGGAAGACATCGTCGTCTTCGCCGGCGTAGCGAGTAGCGTCTGAGGTGAAGGGACTGCTACGGGCGAACGAGTTGTGGGTTTCGCGAATGAGATCGGAGTTGGAGAGGGCTTCGCCGCGGAGCTGTATATTCATCAATCAGCGATATGTCACTGTCCAGCATCTGCTGATATACGCACGTCCGCAGGGAAAGCTCCAGTGAACTCCTTGAAGTCACCCAAATTAGGCCCGATATCTATGCCTCCATCCTCAGGATCGCCCGCCTTGTTGAGCAACACGCTCAGTAGTGCCTGAGTGCCACAAGCGTTTTGTATCGTCTGAGCTGCGAACCACACCCTCTCGTCGTCATCTTGCGAATCAACAGCAGCGAAATCAAATTCGCCATCGAGAGGTTTGTCGGTCTTGGGCTTCTCTCCGGTAGGGTATTTGAAAAGGAATATCACCCCCAGTGGATTGAGTGCTTGAAGTGAGTCCGGGTCAAGTGAGATGAGCTCTTCGAATTGTACGTTCTTCACGCCGAGGGAGTCGATCAGATATGTGAAGACACCCTGCCAAATCAGTCAGTATGGTGCAGAAGGGTAAGGATGTAGGAGAGGGAGAGGCCTACGCACGGCATCCGACTCGATCGTGTTCCATCCGCCTGACATGATGATATCAAAGCGTGTTCTTCAGGAGTGTGGTTGTAGAATACGCTATCCACTAATCACATGATATTTCAGTACATGCGAATCAGGTCGGAGTGTTTGGCGATTACCTTATGCTACTGCCAATTTGGGTGACATCATACTGCGGTAGAGTTCGGGGAAGCGCGCATCACATGCCATGCCCACGCCAACCTCCCGCACAGCACAGCAAGCAAGCAGGTATAGCTTGATAGCGAGCCCCTTGCTTCTGCCATGGCCTCCATCCTCGACAGACCAAACTCGATTGAAGACTTGCGCGCTGAAGAGCAGAACCACAGTAACACCAACGGCGAGATGAGCTACGCGGTATGCAACTTCCCAACAGCACGCGTAGCAGTGCATCACAACCACGTGAAGAATAGCTGATAAGCGCAGGATATCGCGGCCAAAGGGCCTAAGCAGTCGGATGAGGAGAAGTATGACGACGCAAACTTCTCCAAACGGGTACGCGACCATGTTGACAATCCAACAGAATGCCCAACCCCATCCCCGAAATCGAGCACGATGACTCCTC
The DNA here is from genome assembly GCA_036872775.1 of Oleoguttula sp. CCFEE 5521. NCBI lineage: Eukaryota > Fungi > Ascomycota > Dothideomycetes > Mycosphaerellales > Teratosphaeriaceae > Oleoguttula > Oleoguttula sp. CCFEE 5521. The sequence continues at coordinate 12,283 of JAVRRP010000655.1, read as the reverse complement.
CGATCAAGCCCCAGACAGCGTCTACGGCGTGAAATCCGTCCCATCGTCCACCATGTCACAGAACGGCTCTGATGACCCTCTCTCCGAGACCGCCGACGCAGCCGAGAAAACCGCTGAAGAATTTGGCCGCAAGGCCGAGTCTGCTGCTGACAATCTCGCGCGGGACGCGAAGCCGAAGTATGAGGAGGCCAAAAAGGACACAAAGGCTAAAGTGAATCAGCTTGGTCAGGAGGCGAACCAAACGTACAAGCAGGTGAAGAAGGAGGGCAAGCAGGACTTTGACGAGGCGGCGCATGAGATGAAGGCGCAGGCTGATAAGGCAGAGAAGAAAGCCAAGGAGGTCGGCAGAGAGGCGAAGAAGGACTTGAAGAAGGGCGAAGACTGGGCGGAGAAGAACAAGGGTAACCCCGTTGTCATCGGAAACATGTTCGTGATTGCGGCTGTGGCTGGTGTCCTGGGCGTGGGTGGGTACAGGAAGCATCAGGCCGGTGAGCTCACCTGGAAGGTTGCTGGGGCGTATGCGGGTGTTGTGGGTCTGTTAGCAACGGCTGACTACTTCGTGAGCTCGTAAGTCGTGCAATTCTCTCCAGGGCGGTGCGAAAATGGGCTAACAATATTGCAGATGGCTCTTCACGAACAAGTATCCGCCTAAGAAATGAGCGTTCCGAGACCATAGCATTGATTGCGGTGCTAGGATGTAGACATACTTCAGCGCGAGATCTCGACTTCTGATAAGGCAGCCAGCGCCCGAGAGCGCCCCATCGAGAGTACGAGGCGAAGTGTGGGGGGTGCAGCTTTACTTAGTTCAGTGTACGAATGCCGACGCTTTCACCAATATCTTATAAGCTGGCATCAATCGGATCTGCGATCATCTCGTCAGGTCATGCGCAGGCACGATTGAACAGGCTTGCGGAGTTGTCTCCTGGCGTTACACGGTCTTAGTGGCCTTTGTGTGCGCGATCATGAATCATCACACGCGGGCGAGGGTGTAGTCGATTCTTGGGCAAATCGACGTGACCAAGTCGACTGGCTTCTTGCCAACAAATATTGCCACCTTCGCTTCTCCAAAAGTCTGGGCCGCGCATCAGCTGCTGTCAACATGTGCGTGCTTTTCATTCTGGGAGGCAGTGCCCGCTAGAGATACCGACGTAGACGGACCATGCACTTCGCCGACCCTTTCCTCTCAAAGTAGTGCAGCACCCACTGCCGCAGCTAGATTGGTATACTTCAGACAATCCGTGTAGCGATGTGGACAACTCGTGCTGCCTGCGATATACTCTCCATATGGCAAGCAACCTATAAGGTCAACACCCTCTGTGCACCTCCTTCGCTTCCTGCCGCACATACGTGACAGGAACAGGCAATGGGCCGGCAGACGCAAGGCTGATACCTCGGAGAGATCTCCTTGTCGAATTCTCCGCACACACAACCAAACGTCTAATCGCACCCATTCCCTCGCCAGTCGTCATACGTGCAGCCGCCATCCATCTCAACTCATCCAATGATGTCTCACATCGACCTGCCAAGACCATAGCGCTCTGCGATCTGCAACCCTAACTTTCACCAAGCTTCGTCAGACACCCAATCCCTGCTCTTGCACTTCACTTCACCTCCCTCGCCTGTTGCTTACGCTCACGGTCCACTTGTTCAGCTGACGGCAACGGCAATATCAAGGACAGCCAGTCGCCTTGCGCCACGCTTCCGCAACGCCCAGCTCGCGCTGATTCGCCGGCTCGAGCATTTGCACCACCGTCCTTGCTAGACGCATGTACGCGAATGTTGTGCGACGTCGCCCTGACCCGACCGCTTGGGCGTTGGCAGTCCGTCTGCCCACACGCACGAACCTTGGGGCGGAGGATTTCGTGTTTCAAGATGCTGATGGCTGGAGCAATCGCGTACTGCGGACCCTTCAGGCGTGCTTTTACGGTCGAAATTCAGCATTCGTCGGCGCGGGAGTGTGGTAAGCTGCCCTTTGTTCTTTGTAGGTGTGGGCTGAGAGTTCGCGCTGCGAGATGAGAAATCCTGCACATGCCATCGCAGACCTGTAACAAATCTTAGCCCCGGCATACCTCTGGCTCGAGTCCGCTCTTTCTTACGGCCTGGTCATTTACTTCTTGCATATGCGAGCTGCCGTCCTACCTTTCTTTCTGCCTTACCCTTGCTTGTCTGCTTCTGGCGCGTTTGTACCTTTTGCTGGAGTGGTCTACGTTGGTTGTCTTATCTTCTTGACAACGGTGTCGTTTGCTGTTCGTTGCTCATAGCCCGTCGATCACGTCTTCGTGTTTGTTATGATAGCGTTGAAGGTCAATGGGCCTCTTCGTTACTGAAGACGGAGGACATTACCAAGGCTGGCTGGCCGCCTTGTTATGCTGCTGTGCGGCCGTCGCGGAGGACGAGCATCCTGCGGAACGTGCAAAGGAGCGTGCAACGGGTATGTAACACTGTCGTGCCATCGACGACTCGATCGCGACTAAGCTCGTGTCACTGATCATGCACCAGCAGCTAAACGAGCCGAGATCTGCAACGAGCAGCCGCCATTGACTGCACTCCCTTCGATGCCTACAGCACACTGCAGGCAGCCGTCGAATGGCGAGAAGTCCGAGAGCGACGGTCGAGATGTCAACGATGACTTCGCGACACATTCGCGGCAAGCTTTGAAGCCACTCGACCCTGGTTCGAGCTCTTTGCTACCTCGTAACGATCCCCTGTATAAGGACTTCCATGTGCGATCACTCCCACGACTCACAGCACACGTGCAGCACCACGCTCTCGTGCCTATGCAGCTGGGTCCTGTAGTGCTTAGCGACGTCCCCACCCATGGAGCATCAGAAGCCGCGTCGCCGAGACCTCGTCAACGGTCCGACTCGACACAGCATCTACTCGGCGACGCGAAACGCGAATCGTATCTCGAGAGTCGCGAGACGCCGTTCCAACGATGCAGCAGATCGAGCACAGACATGCTGAACGCATATGTCATACCTGCAGCCGGAGAGCAGACTGCGTCAAGGGTAGCCGCATCCACAAAGTCATCTTCGAGCTCGCTGCGTCGTCAAGCAACGGAGAGTAGAGTCACCAGCTCTACACCTCGCACACCGACAGATTCGATTCGAGGCCCTACGAAACTGAAACGGACGCGATCCGACCAGTCGAATCGGAAAGGTGGCCCCAGCACCACGGAGCACTCCATCGAGCAGGAGATCCTGGAGCTGAACACCATCGTCGAAGAGCGTCGCGCCGAGTCAAGAGGCCAGCCTTTCAGCGGCCACGTCCCTGCTGTCGCACCTGCGATGGAAGTCCGTGCGAGATCAGAAACACTCAACGACATTGGCTCTGCCTTCTCGCGGCCACTCACATCGCGAGAGGTGCCACCCCGACTCAACACCTTTGAGCTCGAAGCGCGCCCTGCGCGACCGGCGACTTCACGCGATCGATCACGCTCCTCGAATCGCGTGTCTGGCTGGCTGTCAGGCATCATGAACGCCTCGGGATTCGGCTCCGCGCCTTCGTCTGCGACTGCTGATGAGCCCTTCTACCGCTGCCAAGCACCATCAGCTCGGACGAGGCCCTTGTCGCAGACTTCAATGCAGTCCTCAATGACAGAGCCGGAGTCGCCTGCCCTGACCCTCGCGTCATCGCCAACGGCGACGTCGAAGGGCTACACGCACAGTCGAAATCTCACAGCCGAGTCACGACTTACGCCACTGCTGCCGGTGGAAATGCAATACGGAGGGAAGATAGTAGAAGACGGCGGGACGTGGCGGGTGAGCTCGCCGAGCCAAGTAGGCGTGGCTATATAATAGTACTTGAGATAGAATGACATGTCAGTATGAGACGGGATGGAGGACGAAATAAACGCATAGGACGGAATGGACGGCTAGGTAAAGCAAAGGGAGGAATTGTGTCATGTAGGTATACCCAGGGAACCGCGACGGAGTTGTCTTGATAAGCGAGGCGATACAATACACTATAGATCAGCCCATTCGCGCTTCTGTAGCGCTTGCTTTCTAGATCCCCGTGCCCATCGCTACAATATGCTACATTTCCCCTCCCTAAACGCCTCATCCCTCATCTTACAACACGCCTATCGACTCCCGACTCGACTCCCTCTCCTCACCGCAAAGCTGCCTGCCCTCGGACTCGCCAAGCCATCCTTGCCCTCCTTGGCCAATCCCATTCCGTCCCACGTCTCCGGATCAACACCAAGTCTCGTTTCACAGACTCGTTTCCACACTCCCATGACGCCCCTCTGCAATTCCCCACCCATCTCCCTTCCCATCAGACCGACACAAAGAGGTGCGAAGACGGAGACGTGTTTGCCAAACTCCCCGTCCGCGAACGCCACGTACCCTTCCAGCACATCTACAACCACAGGTCGCCAGGTGACGATGTTGCGCTGCTGCGTTTCGTCGTCGAGCGCGATGTAGGAGGCCAGGATGTCGGAGCAGAGCGGGATTAAGGCTTCCTCGGTGTCGAGACGAGAGGCTGCTCGCTCAGGTGAGGTATCAGCGTACATCCTCAGCAGGATCAAGACGTAGACTGAAGCGGAGCCGGATTCTTGTTTCAGGAGGTTGGGGGGCTGGCGCATGAAACCTTCCCTGAACAGCCGCGCGCGCAACTCGCGATCAGCATTGAACCGCTTCGCGAAGTGGTAGCTCCGCTTCAGCAGTGCCATGAGCTGCAGCAGTAGCGGCGACGGTATCGAGGCGTAGACCAAGTTGTTGGAGAAGAGTTCGGAGACTGTCTCGATCATGAGAAGCTGGAGAACGCATTTCGTGATGATCTGGTTGAAGTAGCGGCGGCGGGCGGCGGTTACTATCACTGGTGTTTGTTGAGGGTTTTGGGTGGCGGAGAGTGTGGGGGAGGCGAAGGACTCGAGGTTGTCGTTGGATGATGAGGGCTTCGGGGGAGGAGCGGGACTGTGATCGTAGTCGGTGCTGGAGAGGGAGAGGGCGTTGGAGGGGCGGCGTTGGAATTGATCAGCTGCTGGTGGAGCGTGGCCATTGGTGGTCGGGACGTCGGAGGGCGTGTCGGCGGGGATGCCGTTAATCTTTAGTGCGTTGGTTCCAGAGGTTATGGATGGGGCATCTTCGGTCGCTATGCCACTGCTTGAGACGGGCGCCACATGAGCGCTGTCGCCGAAGCCATTGACGTACGAGCTCTCCTTCCCGTAGCTACTACTAGTAGCCGCCGAGAACAGCTCCCTCGCTTCTGTCCGCCCGAACAAATCCACGAAAGCGCCTACGATCTTCTCCCAGTGCTGCGGCGTGAATTTGCGTACGTTTTGCAAGATGAGCTGCTGAAGACAGTTGCTCCCGATCCTGGCGAGAGTGTCGTTCTCCTGACATATACACAGCGCCAGCAAATCCAAGAAACGATCGAGCATATACTCCAGACTCTCGAAAAAGTGCGTGAACAGCGTGATCATGTTCCTCAGCGCCTGGATAAGGGTCGTGGACAACCACACTGACAATTCTTCGTGATTGGCAGCTTCTTGGTTGATCGCCTTCCGGTCCTTGAGCACCATGAAGATAGGATATAGCAATTGCCGCCAGAGCGTATCCCAGAAGTCCCGCGGAAACTCGCCACCATACTTCGTCAGCGTATCGAACAAGTAATTCAGTGCCCGTGACCTGACTTCCAGATCCTCACCCGTCATGAGCACATCGTGGAAAGCAAACAGCACCGGGAACCAATACTGCTCCTCCTGCGTCTGTCTCGAAGGCTGTCTCGGCACTCCTTCCGCGGTCGGTGCATCTTTACTACCTACAGCCTTGACACTAAGAGGACACTCGGGCGTCCTGAGCATCTTCGGCACAGTCCCTTTGAGCGTCTCAATAGCCTGCAGACTCTTCTTTTGGAACTTCATATTTTTGCTGAACTCTGTCAAACATACAATTAAATCCGCAAAAGCGCCTTGACTGATGACAACGCCGAAGCGAGCGTTGTAGACTTGCGTCACATTGTCAAATGCCAGATTGACGATGCTCTCGTACGGCTCTCGCGCAGCGACGGTGAAGACGCCGAACATTGTCCGCCAGCCACTTCGAATCATGTCGCCCCGTGCTTGAATCATCTGAATGAGGCAGCGGAGGACCATGTCCTTGACTTGCACTTGCGATGCATTTCGAAGGATGAGCTCGAAAGGTTTGAGGAAGTCTTTCTGAAATCTGAAACCGGGCAACTCCTCAATCTCCATGAAGCGCATGCTTAGCTGGCGCAAGCTATTGAGCGCAAAGTAGACGACGTGCGTGTTGTTATGGCAGCCGACGTCTATGAAGTGCTGGCCGAGCACTTGCCAAATATTTGTCCATTCGAAGCGGACACGTAGCATGTTGTAGCCGGAGATCTCGACTAGCTTCTGCAAGCTGTATGTACGTGGACTCTCGCTTTGGCCGGAGGACTGTATCTCCTGCCAGCTGACTTGCGTCAGGGCACGGACGAAGTGCACAATCGCGTCGCCGGAGAGATTTGCAGTGTTGGTGAAAATACGGTCGACGCTACGGATCATCTCGGCAGAGCGGGCTTCTTCCGCAATGTCGGCGTGGTAGGAGCCTGCGGGTCCTGGGCGGGGTGTTGGGCGACGCTGGACCTGCATGCTCTTCCGGCTTGGGTTGCCGTTGAGTTGTTGGGAGGCGGAGATACTGTGGACCCGTGCTACGTCTGGTACTGCTCCTTCTTCGACGCCGCTTGAAATGAGCTGGAAGCGGTCAAGTTGCGAGATGCAGGTCAGGATGTCTCGCCAGCTTTCCTTGAGCAGGTTGCCTTCAGTGTTGGCCACTTCCAGCATAACACGCAGCGCTTCCACGTTCTTCGCCTTCATCTCAGACAAGTTGTACAGATTCGTACTCCGCGCCAGCGAAGAGACGAATGCCTGTCTCGGGTCTGCGAGATCAAACAAGCACGCCAGCCGCACAGCGAGCTTCTGACCTTCCATGCACAGCCTGATCGTCTCCAGATGCTGAGTCTCCTGCGCAGTCCCACTAAGAGCCGTGAGGAAACTCATCCACGTAGCATGAAACATCGGGCCAACATGCCTGAACGAGCTAGCAGTGAGGAAGTTGCTCCTCTGCCCACCGGACGTCTTCTTCTGCGCCTTGAGCATGGTCTTGAAGAGCTGCTCGGTGCGATTTCGCATCTCCTCGCTAGCGGCTGCATACGCTTCTCGGCTTAGATCTCGTCCGAACGTCGCCAGCGCGCCTTGGATGCCGCCTGCGTTCGCTTGCGGTAGTTGGCCAAGTTCCGCGGCTTGTGCGCGCTCCGTGTCGAGCACAATCTCATTGCGTTGGATCTCATCGTAGACGCCCTGTAAGTACTCATCAGGCAAGCTCGCTCCATCGTTGATACCGCGATTGTTCTTGATGAAGTCCTCGATCGTCATGCGCTGCTTGACTTGCGCGGAATGCTGATCTGTGTTCAACATGATCACCGAGTAACTTAGTATGTAAGCCGTGTCCGCGTTCGCAAAGGCATTAGGATTGCCGGCTGTGTACTTCTCGGCGAACTTGAGCATGAGGCGATCGATCTTCTGGGCTTCGCCAGGCAACCTGAATGACTGCAAGAATCGTCGGAGCGCGTCTACGAATCGTGTCTTACTGAAGTCCATGCCATCGACGAATGCTGCCATGATAAGCTTGTTCTCATCATCGCCCTCGCCGAGGTACTCGCCGAGAGCCTTTTTGGAAATCTGGTCATTGGACAGAAAGAACGCTGCAATGTCCTTCGCATCTCGCGAGGCAATGAAGCCCTCTTGCAGCAGTGCTTGTATGCCCTTCTTTGGTTTGAAATTGAACTGCTGCACGGCTTTATTTAGTGCTGTCTTGCGCTCCTTGACCTTTTCGAGCTCGGCAGGGTCGTCTTGCAAAGCTTCGTTCGACAACGATGTGTGCGTTGTAGTCCCATCAAGCGAATTGACCGTCGGTGATATCGACGATGCATCGCCACGTGTGTCTGTACTTTCCCGAGTGTCGTCTGCGCTGCGTCTGGAGTCACTGTCTGTGCCCAACGGCCTTGCTGCGTCGAGCGTGCCTTGTTGACCCCAATTCACCAGGCTGATGAGCACGACAACAAGTGCATCGAGAGCTTGCATCTTCATTGCATAGTCTTGAGGAAAGTCTTCGATGTCGAACGGCGTAGGGGTGCTTGATGGCACCAGATTTGAGGGTAGATTGCCACGCTGTTGCCAGTCGCTCGATGCACTTGCAGCCTTCCTCACATTGTACTCCGAGTATGCCTGCTGTTGCAATGCGGTGACCGGCGCTGGCTGACCAGCTATTCGCGATACATGTTCGATGATGCGCTGGTACATATTGTCGAGCGCTTGTCGGTCACAGTCGTAGTTCAGGTAGATCTCGACCAATGCTTTGGGATCGCCAGCTATGCGCCCGAAGATGTTCTGCACAATATAGCTCTTCTGCCAGGGCGGTGCTAGTCGTTTCTCGAGAATCGTGAGGTACACCTCTTTGAGGAAGACTTGCAGCTCTGGCTTGAGCTGGGAGCGCAGATACTTGGTCATTAGCCAGAATAGCTCAGCAGATACCTCGAATACCTGTCGGACTGCGCTCGAAGCGTTCTTGCTTAGTGACAAGCAAAGGTATTGCTTGATTGCCTGAGTGAAGCCTGTCGGTTCCTGACCTGAAGAACTCCGGATCGTCGCATTGGGATTCGTAAACACTTGATGGTGATGGAAGAGTACGGTGTGGATGATGTGCAAAGATAGCAGCTTCGAGCGCATGCCCTGTGAACGGATGTCGACCTCTTCTTCTCGGCGCACTTGCTTCGTCGAAAGCTTGCACATTGCTCGGAAGACCAGGAAAGCATCTCGAATGTAGATCTCGTCCTCGTCCTCATCTTCGGTGTACATTTCACTGTTCTCGCCTTGGACCGTGATCGCAGGGATCTCCATACCCGAAGCAGTCCTACTAGGCTGCTTCACATGGGAACGTTTTGCTCGCGTGACGACAGTGGTCGTGTCATTGATCCTGGTGTCGTCGAATGTCTTAGTCTTCTCGAAGTCCTGCAACGTCAGGGTCGTGGTCTCGCCTTCAGCGTCAGCAGGCGTCTCGGGCTCTTCGACCATGGGCGTTTCTGATCCGTTCGCTCCTGTGGGCGTGTCCACTGCACTGCTCGACGACGCCGCTTTGCTCTGGCCTAGACTCGTCTTGGATCCTGCTGCTCGTATAGCCTTCCCAGCCAGACGTGCCTTCACTCGTTCAAAGACAGTGCCCACCATCTGAGTGAGGGTCCCCTGAGCGATCTGTTGGTTTGCTCCATTCTTCGAAAGTAGAAAGATGTTGTATGTCTGCCTGACACTTTTGAGCAGTCCTGCGCCGTGTACGACAATCTTGTCGTTCAATATAGCCGCCAGCAGGCTTTTGATGATTTGCATTTGCACCTCGGCCGGAGTGGCCTCGCCCTGGAAGCAGTCGCATATTGTATCGATCGCTCGTTCTATGAGCGGCGCTTTCTGGTGAGGGTCCTCGGGGTTGTTCCGCTGTGGTACGGAGAAGTAGGAGTAGCTGATCAGCTTGCCAATGCAGTCAAGGGCCGTAGTCACTACGCTGACGGTGGTTGCCTCGGTCGCGAGGTTGAGAGGCTCGAACAGCGTCTCTGGGTTGAGCTGCGAGGCATCTCCTTGTGCATTCCTGATCGCTGATAGCGCTCGCTGCGTCGAGTCAAGCAACGGCTTCCTCTTCCTCGCGTCCTTGGAGGCAGCGATCGATTCCAGAGCAGACACAACAAAGACAAGGCTACTCCTCGTTGACTTTGACCCTCCTCGGGTCGCAGTCGTGGTATTCGTAGCAGTTGTAGACTGCGAGTCCGTCCTGATCCGAGGGGTGTAGGCAGCAGGGGTGGAGGGGGTATCCGGTGCTGTGGGTGGAGCTGTTGACTGTGGTGAGGGGTCCTGTGCTGTCGGTCGTCCAACGTCGTGTGCATCACTGCCATCTGCTGGTCGTTGGCCATCTTTTGCCGGATGTGCTGTGCCATTGCTTCCTGCCGTCTCATCCGTTGACTCTTTCGGGGGTGTCTCGTCTGCTGTGTTCTCCCCATTGACGTGCTCCTCGCTAGACCCTACTTCAGGCCTCTCCCCTACTCCATCCACGCCAGGTCCCCCAGCGTGTCCATATGTAGCCTCAGACATCCGTCCTTGCTCCTCCGAGTCTGCCATGTGGAATATAGTAGGCGTTCCAGCACTTGGTAAGCCTAGGGTATGCGCCGGAATCTCAAGGTATCGCGACCGCGCATACTATGGCACGGTCATGCTACCTCTGCAGAAGCGTTCAGGGTCAGGGTCGGCCGGCCAGATGTAGCTGTAGCATCAATGATACGCTGAGTATCCACAGACACGGTACTAATAATGTCTACCTGTACCCAATAAACTCACTCAATGCGGCTTAGTGCCGTGTGGACGCGAATGGCCAAAGTCACAGCTGCTGTATGCTACAATACTTTGCAAAGATGAGGCGCTGCTGGTGCTGTCTTGAAGAGCGCCGAGAGAGAATGGTATCCTCGCCGACAGCGAAGCTACGTGTATACCTACAGTGTGGCGCTGCATGAAATTGTATCATCCTACACGGTGAATGAGAGACAGAGAGCTGCGTATCAAATATTACTGTTGGCCACGTGCGTGATGCACTTCCGAAGCGCGACTATTGGCCGACGGTGCCGGAAGCTCAACGACAATCAATGCTCCTTCCTCGAAATAAAGTAAGGCCGAGTGGCATCCGTCCAAGTACAATCCTTTGCTCTCGCACAGTTGTTGCAAGTACACTCCTCGCCCATCATCGCACCTGCTCTCACTCTCCCTGGTGCCACTCGTTACATTGAGGGAGGAAGCCGAGTCGCGTCCGCCGGGGGATCATAATAATGTCAGCTGGAGCTATGCTCGCGCGAGCTTCGAGGGGAGCGCTGAGGGGAGTCCGAGTGCAGCATGCACAGAGAATACCGGCCATCTCAGCGCTGGCGAGGTACTATGCCTCAAAATCATACCCTTCACACACCATCATCACCATGCCGGCGCTGTCACCCACCATGACCGCGGGAAACATCGGGACATGGCAGAAGCAACCCGGAGACACTCTTGCGCCGGGTGATGTGCTGGTTGAGATCGAGACGGACAAGGCGCAGATGGACTTTGAGTTCCAAGAGGAGGGTGTCCTCGCGAAGCTACTGAAGGAGTCAGGCGAGAAGGACGTGGCAGTTGGCAATGTGAGCATGCCAGGTGTGATTTGAGACACCCCCGAAGATAGTACTGACAGCACCTGCAGCCCATCGCGATCATGGTAGAGGATGCCGGCGACGTCGAGGCATTCGCCGACTTCTCGGTCGAAGACGCCGGCGGCAACAAGGACAAGCCCGCAGCAGACAAGAAAGCCGGCCAAGAAGATCTCGAGTCCAGCGAGCCACCTAGCTCAAGCTCCAGCACCGCCCCCGACCCCACTCCATCCTCCACCCCTGCGTCCTCCGAGTCCGAGTCCACCGGCGAACGCCTTCAAACAGTCCTCGAGCGCGAACCCGCCATCGCCCCTGCAGCCAAGGCACTCGCTCTTGAGAAGGGAATCGCAATCGGCTCAATCAAGGGCTCCGGTCCAGGCGGTCGCATAACAAAAACCGACGTCGAGAAGGCCAAGCCCGCCGCCTCATCCGCACCCGCAGCAACGACATCAACCGGAGCCGCAGCGCCGACCTACGAGGACACTCCCGCCACCAGCATGCGCAAGACTATCGCCGCGCGCCTCACGCAGTCCATGCAACAGAACCCACACTACTTTGTCGCCTCGTCGATCTCCGTCTCTAAGCTGCTGAAACTCCGACAAGCACTGAATGCCTCCGCAGACGGCAAGTACAAGCTCTCCGTCAATGACCTGCTCATCAAAGCCGTTGGCGCAGCTGCCCGGAAAGTCCCCGCAGCGAACAGCAGCTGGCGCGAAGAGGGCGGCAACGTGGTGATCCGACAGCATAACGTCGTGGACGTCTCCGTCGCAGTCGCCACACCCGTCGGTCTCATGACACCCATTGTCAAGAACGTCACCGGTTCCGGCCTCGAGACCATCTCCGCAACCATCAAAGATCTCGGCAAGCGCGCTCGCGATGGTAAGCTCAAGCCTGAGGAGTACCAAGGCGGCACGATCACGATCTCGAATATGGGCATGAATGATGCCATTGATCGGTTCACGGCTGTCATTAACCCGCCGCAGGCTACGATTGTGGCTATTGGGGCTGTCAAGAAGGTTGCGATCCCGAAGGAGTCAGAGGATGGGAGTGAGGGCTTCGAGTGGGACGAGCA